>WEIS01022359.1:0-11942 GCA_013389965.1 Todus mexicanus | reverse complement strand
TTTATGTACAGCATATATTGGGATTGTAACAAGGCTTTTTTTCTTCTGACCTATTGCTCAAAAACCAACCAACCAAACAAAAAACCAAAACCAAAACAAAATCCCAAACAACCTGAAACCAAACCAAACCAAACCCAACAACTACGAAAAATAAGTCACCTGAGCTTGGTTAACCATTCTTGTGATCAGAGAGCATTTGGGAAACCAGAGCTTGCGCTAGTGTCTTGGTCTATACAATGTCACTGAACATACGCCAGGGCTGTGGATAGAAAACAAAGCATGTGCAGATTGTTGCTCCTGTACACAGAGAGTAGTGCTGTGAGTGAAAACAAGTGGATGAAGACTTCAGTCCTAATTTTGTTGCAGAAAAGCACTGGCATCTTTCTTGAAAGCTTGAAGTGTAATCAAGAAATGTGTTGATGTGTACAAAATTAAATTGCAGGAAACCCTATGTTGATTTTCTTCAGCTTGACACATTTCAGGAATCCACATACTTCAGCAAAGAGTTTTGCAAGGAAGATTCTATAACAACCAAATTGCCTTGGGATCCTGCTGCCCAATTACTCAGAAACAGAGGCATTCCTTTAGAGTTGTCTCCTTGCTCAGCGTGCTGCAGTGTGGCCACAAATTCTTCTCTCTAAACAAATTCTAACTATACTATTATGATTTCTTTCATTCAAATGCAGAAAAAAACCTAAAATACATCAAAACCTTGATCAATAATGCAAATTGCCCTAGCAAGTTTTTACAGTCCTGGCAAGAAGTCTGGCTTGTGGCACAAAACTCCCCCAGAGTCATGTACTGATGCACAAAGGTAGCTGTAATTCCTCCCCTTTCAAAGATCCTAATATTATGCTACTATCGCAGATATCATTAATCTAATTCTCCATTATGTCCCAATCAGTAAGGACACAACTTTCAGATGGGGGTGTCTGCTGGAGTAAGACTAAACAGAGCCACATGGAATCAGGCAGTTTTAATTTGGGGACTATATTAGGTCTGCCAAGAGGTATTTTATATGCAAACTAATCTGCACATCCGATAACTGCTTATCTACGGTGACTGATATGTTTAACATCTAGATGGTAATTCTAGCCAATTATGCTGAGTAGCATTTGCACATTTGCAGAGAACTTTGATTTATGATCATGGTTTTATCATCTGAGATTCATTTAAAAATACTTTGTTTTCCATTAGGCTCCAAATACCCAAAAAATGCACCTAACATCTTGCTACTTTAGTAGAATCTAAAACTGTTATGAACTTGAGTCATACTCCTTTCTCAGAATACTTCTCAATGCTAAAATAAGATGTAAGTACCTAGTAAGTGCTAGTTTTAGGTTTGTAAGAAACAACTGATCTGACCAGGAGCAATGCATCCTTGAGGCAAGTATCCTACTTCTGACAGCAGCCAGGACTAGAAGCTTCAAAGGAACACTCCTGCCCCGCTATAAAATCTAAACAAGAGGAGGTTTTATTTATTTGTTATGTTTCTTGATTGAGTCAAAAGCTCTTTTGCACAGGAGACAACTTAACAAAGGATTGTATACGCCATATTTTTAACCTGTGCTTGCAGCAGTGGGTGATATATATACCCTTGTACCAACAGTCACATGGACTTGCTGGCCAGCTGCTGCACTGCCACCTCATTTCTGAATCCCGCAAGGAAACCTCTTCCATATTCATGAACACTGCATTCATTTTGAAGACCCTAGACACCCTCGCTGAAGCTACGTGTTATAATACAATTGATTTTTTTTTATCGCTTAAGATCAACAAAGCCTTAATTCGCTGGAGAAAGTGTCAGGTGATGTTTCATACACATGCCATTATTTCATGTTTGTTATTGCATGTGGATTTTATTTCTATTCATTTATTCTAATTATTTAAAATGGAGGGAAGATGAAATTGTTGATAGATGTGAATATATCATTCTACATTAGATCTGATGGATTGCATTGTGAAGAGTAACACTTCTAGGAAAAGCATATTTCTGCTTTGTAAGGAAACTAATGTTAAATTGAAATGGTAGCTATCAGCCAAGGTTAGACCCATTCATGCTAATATGACCTTCAATTAGTGAAGCACACATCTCGAGATCCAGCTATTTCATCAGACACACAGTATAGGACGAGGAAATGTTAGCATCCTCAAAAAATCCTACTTTGAGGTGACCTTCTACTTAGTCAGGCTCATTAGGCAAAACAAAATAATTGTGCAGCTTCTTCCCGGTCTCTCTTTAGAAGGTTTTCAGTAAACTTCAAATTACAAATAATGATTTAACCCATGGATTCAAGCTAATACATAGCAGACAGTTAACACATTCATCCTGTGCAGCTCCCCAGGGATATTTTACAGTGTTCTCTATTACTTAACAGCAATAGCTATTGGCTTTTACTAAAAAAACCACTACAAATCCACTTGGGTCTAGATTTTCAAAATAGTAAATACCTATTTTGTGACATCCCTAAATCAGCAAAGAGCTCCTCAGTGGTTCCTCCTTATGTTCACCTTTCCAGGGCCCAGCAGTTTTCCCCCTGAGGTGTCCAAAGGGCAGCAAGGCTCTTCAGAAAATCTGGCTAACTTCAGTGCTTAAGCAGCTGAATCATGAGACTTGTTTTATTCTCACCCAGAAATATAGCACCTTTGACACGGCAAACAAGGAGACATAAACCATACTCCATTTATAAGCTCTAATATGTTCAAAGAAGTTTGTGGCTGCTAAACAAATATTTATCCTAGCCAGAAAGAAAATCAATGAGATTATCATGTGGAATTTTCTCTCATTTTCACACAAGCCCTTTCAGCAACATGCTATAAGCAACAAAGGAGTTACGTAGAGTGCTTATTCGTGAACAGTCGTATTTCTTTTAAGCTACCTATCAGAAAATAGATAATTAAATTAGAGAGAGATGCTTAAGTACTTAAGTAGAAACAACATGCAGGTAAGAGATCTTACGGAAACAACTGGAAGGCAGACTGTTAGGAAGCAACCACCGGGGCTAAGCACAGTGCAAACTTCGTAAGACTGAAGAGGATGTTAACCCATCCCCAGACTCAGTATTGGAAGACAAGAATTGATCCAGCAAAGGAGGGCTTCCCAGAAAAGGGATGAAGCAGGATGCCTAGGGAGAGACAGCTGGTATATATTGCAAATACTCACTGGAGTCAGCTAAGATAGAACAATTTACATTATAGTTAAGGATTTGGCTGTGCAAATCTAACAGATAGGATGAGATGACGGATTGATTCAATTGGATCGTGTTATATTCTTAGTACAGGAGAAATCTGAAATAAATCTGAAATAAATTTTGTCGTACAATACCTATACATTTTCCTTTATTTTGCTGCTGTATTCCAAGTACTTTTTTTTTTCCCTTTCCAAACTCTCCTTCCAAAATTATTTCATTTATATCCCTCTTTGGCTGTGCCCAGATCTCGGTGTTTCGGGTATTTTTGTGTGTGTGTGTGTTGTTATTTTGTTGTTGTTGTTTGTTTGCTTGTGGTTGTTTTATTTATTTATTGTGATTTGGTTTGTTTCTTGATTTGGTTTCATTTGGTGTTTGGGTTGGGTTGGGTTTTGGTTTGTTTGGGGTTTTGGTTTGGTTTTTGGTTTGGTTTTTGGTTTGTCTTGGTTTGGTTTTTGGTTTGGTTTTTGGTTTGGCTTGGTTTTGATTTTGGTTTGTTTGGGGTTTTGGTTTGTTTGGGGTTCTGATTTGCCTTGGTTTTTGTTTTGCCTTGGTTTTTGTTTTACCTTGGTTTATTTACTTAACTAAGCAATTAATTTGAAAACAAACAGATGAATGGATTTTGAGCATAGCCTTACGGTGTGCATAAGTCAAATTGTTAAACACACACAGCCTACTAATTAATACATTTTTGAGTGAAAGCTCTTGATATTTCCCACTTTTTTTTTCCCCCTATAAGACATCAACTCGAGTCGATCCAGAGAAGCCGGTCCCTGGCCATCCTCTCCTCTGCTCTCCTCCTCGCTGTTTCTAAGCCAGCTCAGCCGGCGGGGCCGTTGCTGCAGCAGCAGCGCCACCTGCTGCCCGGCGCCGGCAACAGCAGCGGCAGGAGCGGCCGCGGGGCCAGACGGCGCCAGAGCTCCCGGTAACCTCGGCCGGAGCGTTCGGCCGAGCCCTTTCCTGCCAGCCCTGCCTTGCCTTGCCCGCAGCCTGCTCAAACACACTGAGCCGGCCGTGCACTCTGCAAAGCTCCTGCCGCTTTCAGGGGTTAGTAATATTTACGTGATATTTTCCAGCAGAGCCATTCTAAAAGCTTGACTTTCTCTGCACTAGTGAGAAAGAACAAAACCAACAAAGGCAAAGAACTCTGATATGGTTCTGATTAAGGGCAGCCGCTAATGTAAACACTAAAGGGGGAGGCTGGCAAGTTGATCCCCAGCAACACACACGGCACCTCTGTTGGAGAATCTCCGGGGGCTGGTAGAGCCTGGGAACGTGTGCGGCAGCAGACCAGCACAGCAGAACAAGAAGGCTGTAGCTGCATTTCCTAGAATAATATTTCTAAATCATGTCTTTCTAGTATATCTCATCTTCCTAAAATCACGTTCAGTCAAGTTGCCACAACAATGTAATTTATATCCAATTAGGATACCTACGCTCTTAATTTCAAGTGCACACCCGCACGCTTTGCTTGCTTGCGTTTGTGGGAATGCGCATAAGGTTTTTTAAGATGAGGGTTTTTTCTCGTCACCACTGTTTGACAGACCTTCTGATGTCTTATAGAGCAGCAGTGATCTACAAGACCATAGCCTGAGAAACAGCCCCACAGATGGAGCTGCAGGGATCCTTCACTTATCAACTACTTGATTCATTTGATGGGGGCTGATACTTGCTCTTAGCTTTGCTTGGTGGGTTTTGTTTTATTTTTTTAAAAACCTGTGTTCATAACATCTGCAGCAGATTCTTTCATGTCTGAAAACATAAAACCACGTTGCATACACAGGTAGTAGAAGCGCCGATTTGCTAGTGTGGTGTGTTTCTCAAGCTAGTTGGGTTCATTTTGGCAATGTACTTTATCAAAGTGCTATTTTGCCTGCAGCAAAACAGTCAGCTGTTACAGAGGAATAATTGTTTTTCATATTAAAATGTGGCTATATGACAGTTCATCGTATCCATTAAACAGCTACCTATTCTTCAGGCTGGCGTCAGAACTGCTTTCAGAGTATCCAGCTTGCTACTGAAACGATTTAAATAGGTTGAGTGTAACACTGTAAATATGATCAAGGCAAAAAGCCAGCCAATAAAACTGTCAGGTTTACCCTAACAGAGTAGGAATGCCTTTGCTATCCCTCTGTAGCAGACATTTATTGTCCAGCTCTACGCACCAACTTCAGGACATGTGGCCACTTAACCAAGGAGTATGAAATCCAGAACGCCAAAGGAGCCATAAGAGAAATAATCAGTGGGCTAATTCTCTTTTGTACAGAAGACCCTGCACGCAGCTCTGACATCTGGACACCAACTGCACTGCACAGTCTGGGTGTAAAACGCATGAGATTTTAACATTCCTGGGAGCTGTCAGAAGAGTCTTGACAGAAAGATAATGACATCTGAAGACCTGTCTATTTCCTAGGCTAGGTCATACTGCTCATATGATGGGGCAGAAGTCTGGGAAATGCAGGAGTGCATTATCCCAGCTAGGAGGTGGTAGGGCCTTGTCTTGCAGCTGAAACAAGTACCTGCCTTTGAGAGTGCTTCCCCACTTCTCCTTTCCATTAGTGGTCGAAGCTAAATAAAGCTGACTGGAGGCCCTGGTCTCAGCGTAGAGGCTCTTTGAAAGTCTCTCCCCCT
The DNA here is from genome assembly GCA_013389965.1 of Todus mexicanus. Classification (NCBI taxonomy): domain Eukaryota; kingdom Metazoa; phylum Chordata; class Aves; order Coraciiformes; family Todidae; genus Todus; species Todus mexicanus. The sequence goes on along the minus strand of WEIS01022359.1, from coordinate 6,123 downwards.
CTGCCAGAGGGGAGCAGTGCCTGGTGGCCAGCACCAAATCACAGTGCCTGCCTTAAGCCACAGCTGGACACATCTGTAGTCCCTGATGGGGTGCATACACAACCGTTTCTGCCAAGACAGGGTGGCTGTCATCTGTTCTGCTTTGTAACAAGGTTGACCTGGCTCACCTGTAACCTATTTCAGAGGTATAAAGGATGGGCTCCAAACTGTGCCAAAACAGTGTGGTCAATGCTTGGCATTGCCTGTGTGTAAGGTAATGACACTCTGCTATAGCTACGCTGCGAGCAGCTCCTTCTCAGACTGAAATATCCACAGAGTTACACAACTAACCCAACCATCTCCTTCACTCTGCAAACCCTTCTGTAAGTCCTCAGGTAGTTCTGTGCGCATAGAAGTCCCCCTGCTTTAGCAAACGCATCAAACTCTCACTTACATTGCTACAGATTGAGGCTTCAAAATAGACTTGACATCTGGATTTGCAGGTTTATACAACAGAATTAAGTTCCATATATTGATAGCAGCTGTAAGGCTTATTTCCTTCAGGGTGCAATCAAAGCATGTGGGTTTCTACAGCTGTAAGTGTACAGCTTAAGTACAACTGCAGGTAAAGACGGTGCTATGTCAGCCTGCAGGCAGCTCTTGCTAGACCAGCCTGCAGGACCATGGTGGGGGCAATGCTGGCCCCACAATGTGTGTTCTCACTTCTGAAAGTGAGCCCACATCCTCTGCTTTAACAAGCTTCCTCCAGGGTAGTTCTGGAAAGCAATTATGCATCATGGCAATACCTGCCCTTATCACCATTTTCTCAGGACACATTGCTCTTCCCTGTCTGGTAAGTCTAATGCTGGGATCTGTGTTACCTCACAGAAAGGGCAGTGATGGATTTGGAAAGCCAAGAGGCTTGAGTGATCTTAATCCCCAACCTGTGCACTCAGAGGGTCAGTTACAGAAAGGCTGGGCTAACGCAGACACTGAATCTGCTCGAGAATTGATGGGAAGTGGTGCCCAGCTCATCTGCTTAATTACTGTAGTAAGTTGTCACACAGTCCCCAGGTACCCTCTGACTATGAAGATTTACAAGATACAGGAAGGATGCATTAACCCATTAAATAGAAGAGTAAAAAAAAAAGAGAAGGACAGTGAGTCAGGAGTAAAACAGGAACAAATCCCAAATATCCCTCCTCTCCAAGTGAGTTTCTCCTCTACTGAAATACAGAGCTGTCTTCTGTCACCTACCATTTTCTTTGTGCTTGTTCGATCATGGAGAAATCTATCTGACGAAATGAAACATCTCCTCCCAGAAATGAGGTAGCTGCTAAGTGAGAGTACTGGCTTCACACAGCCATCAAGGCAAACGCCTTAGGACTGAGCCATTCGACCTGCAATGGAAAACAGTTTTGCTTTTTTAATTCCCCCTGGGCACAAGTTTTCCCTGTCTCTCTGTTGTGCTAGCAAAAGCAAATTTCACTGGAAACTGGATCAACTGACAAATGTTTTGACAGTTTGAGACAGTTGCTCAGGAAAGAAATGATTAAATGTATGCAGATACAATATAGTATCATGTGAACAGCTGCTGCCCAGACCCACAGCCTTTGTAGACTTCATTTTATTTATGTTTTTTAAAGGCTATGTGGGTGTTCCTGTAAAACAGAAACAAAGTGAATGTTATTCCTGCTGGTGATAAATTAAAGAAAATCCTCAGGTGATTAATCCTCAAAAATATGCAGTCTTCACTTTTTTTTTTTTTTTTGGCAGGAAGATATACATGCATAATTGTATCAACACTGCTCTTGTATACACTCACACGTCTCATTCTATAGATCTTGTTGGCAACTCCCTTTGAGGCTGTCTCAGTTTCTGACTGGAACAGGTCATTATGTGTGTGCCTCAATCTGTCACTTCTGAAGTATCCTGCAAAGAGATTGCCATTAGAAGCCAGTGCAGCAAAACCAACTATCTTCCATCTAATACATGACTTGCAGTTTTGTATCACATCTAATTTTGTCTATTCCTAACATTATATTACCTATCTATATAGTTACTTTCCTACAGGGGCAGAGATCCTGCTGTACCTGCTTTTTCTGCACCAATTACTGTTATTTTAAGACCATGTAGAAGTATCTGCAAATAAACATTAGCTGAAAGTTGCTGATGCTTTCCCCTGGCACTGTCATTGGAACATTATGACCATAAACCCTCCTGTCTATAGCAGTTATAATTGATTTTGTTTCAAATTCTGGACACCTGAGCAGTGAAACACTCCAAGTGTTCCAAATACCAGGATCAGTCTATAAGCAAAGGGCAACAAATTTCAGATGCAGCTGTTGAACTGAGTGACATGAACAAACTGCTTCTCAATAAATGCCAGTGCTCACTATAACCTCTCTTGCCCAGGCTCTATATAATCACAATCCGCACAAAGCTATAATGCTTACTGCATATACACAGACATTTTTCTTACCTCTACAGAACTTGTGATACATGTTTTTGACACCCAAATTCACATACTCAATCCAACACTAGTAAACAAAACACCAGAGCAGGAGGGAAGGGGGAATAACTCAACCTGCATTGCTCTCTGAGAGTTCAGATGATCTTTTCATATGGTAAGACTGCAATGCAAAGGGGAAAACATGCCAGCTCAACTGGACCACCACTTAAACAGAAAATGGAAGAGCAGGGTGCTCAGACAACAACCATGAAGCAGCCTTGCACAGACAGAGCTATGCTGCACGTGAACTACGCCCGGCATGATGCAATTTATGAAAGGGAGAGCAAGCTCAGTGCATTTGCTGTCTCTTTCCTGGCCTCAGTAAGAACAGGGCAGATGAAATTCTAGGGCCTCGCAGTGCTGAACCAGCTCCTGGGCTTCAGACAATCAGTACCATAGGATGCCTTTACTCTTAAACACAAGATGCCACACAGCACCCAGCATGAGGCCATGAAGACTTTAGGGGTGAATGGAATACGCTCCCCCAAAGGCAAACCTCACAGGGATAACACTGCTGCTTGAAATGGTGATGAGAGTTTTGCATATACACAGCACCCCATGGCAAAAAGTAATCTAGAAATGCCCTATTCAAATGTACAAGATGTCTCTTACTGCTTGTTGCTCTCTGAGCACTTCGCTTGTCAAATTTTACTTTGCAACTGATGAAAAAAAATATCTACAGTGTTTCATAATGACAGGGCACAGCTACTTTAAAGCTGCTGATGAATAAGGAGGCCTTGAACACAGCTATGACACTGCAACGTTTGTTGTTTGCCACAACAGAAAACAAATGTCAAACCACTTCATTCAGGGTCTTCTATTCATCAACCTCTTTACAAAAAAGCAGGAGCAAAAGACTGAGACTAGAAATAACACTGTGTGGAACCATGTTCTCAACACCAGTGCCAACTTACTGGGTTGCTGCTGCTCATGAACTGGTATGCCAGCTTACCACCATTCACAGCTCAGGGAACAGGAGATATTTAGCCTGTATTTTCTTTTACTTTCGAAGTTCAGTGAGCAACAACTGAGCTAATATTTAAGAAACATGTTCATAGAGTTGGCCATCAACAGCTGGATTATTTCTTTATATTGTTTGTCTTTAGAAATTGTGGCATTTTATAATCCAATCCATTTTGCATTTGATGCCCCCTGATTAAAAAGCTTTTTTGCATCAGGGTTAAAAGACAAAAAATGCTTACATATGCACACAGGATAATAAGGAAAATATGTCACATCATGGCATGGAGAACAAAGGGAACAATAACTACCTGTGTACCTGGGATGCTGCCACCACACCAGCAGCTACAGGAGGCTGCCTGGAGCACAGAAGGGGCTCAGAGGCACTCAGAGCAGTTAGTCTGTGAACCACAAACCCGAGTTCACCATCTGGTCCCTTAAGAGAAAAATATTGCGACCTCTAACCTCAGAGCAACAGCTTCATATTAATTTTATAAAGAAAGCTTTCTGAGCCACAGAAAACTTTTTTGCTTGGGTTTTCATCTCTTTGTTTAGAAATACCAAGCAGGTGCATTTACCACATTTTTTTTTTCATAATAAAATGTATTCCAACTTTATGAAGAAGCTTATGCTACTGCTAATTAAGACGAATAGTTTCAGGAGATTCTGAGAAAAATAACACCTCTACTCATAAAACTGGATGACATCTGACACATTAGAGAGAAACGTGATTACTCTAATGCACTATAATGCTTGATACATGGCCTCACAGTTCTCCCCTGCTGTGTTTTGTATAACTTATGAAGTCAACAAAGCATAGATAAAGAAACAAATCAAAGGTAGGGCTCACATGATTCATATTTCAAGAAAGAGGAATTAAAATAGATAATGGCTCCCAGACAGAAGAAAAGAGATAGAATTTCTTGTAGTATTTCAGCCCTGACCCCATTAGAACTTTTAGATACTGCAGATCCATCCTGCTCTGATTAGTCCATACATTAACTGTCAAGACTCACCTGACTTCAATTTATGATTTCCATCTGCAACATAAAAAGTCGGTCCTGTTACAAGGTATTATAGAAAAAGTTGCACTCTTAAATGACATACTTCAGGAGCAAAAAGCATTCTAGGGCATTTGCAAATGCCTTTGTGCAGCATTGTCAGTCATCTGCAGGCTGCTGCCAGGATGTGGTAGGTCCTGTCAGTGGAACAGGATTTTCCACATCCCTCACCTCCTTTTACCATCCCTGGTTAATAAGAGTTTTGGAAACACTCTAACCATCTCCTTTCGCCCACTCTGCAGGAGGCTTTATACTCTCCTTTTTCCCTCGCTCTTCTTTTTGCTTTTCTTTTTTTAAACAAAGACCTTGCTGTTACCAGTTCTAATTCTAATCAGTGGAGTTTTCATAAATGGTGCTTCCCATTCATCTCAAACACATTGTGGTTTTTGGTTTCCCTCTGCAGCTGTGCCTTCTCAGCTTTGTAACGATGAACATCCACAGATGAAAGAACAATTAAAACATACCTGGATTATCACATTATTTTGACAGAAATTATCTACAAGTATACTCAGACTTTTGGAAAAAGAATATATGCAAGGGACATAGCATAACAGGGGACCACAGTTGGAGTGGTGACATTTGTTACCAGACCCAGAGAAGCAAGGTGAATTGCTCATTTTTCTAAATTTCATTGACTTCACTTGCATGACCTCCTCAAGCCACAGGTCTCTTTTCCCCTTTGTGACACCTTTCTTTGGAAGGGTGCACAAGATTCTTCTTCAGATTCTGTGCACAGCTGTTCCACAACAAATGACTCCAGGCACCCACACACAACTGTATGTGGTAACCAACGTGCTACTCAGGAAAGGCTGAACATCTCTGTGGTTTTTGACTTATGGAGAAGCCACAACAGAGTCCTTGCTAAGGTGGAAAGACGGAACTCAACAGTACAGTTACAAAAAGCATCAATCGCTCTCATATTCTCAGAAGTATGAATCAGGTCCATGCCAAAATGAAGCATTTTAGGCGTTTAAACCAACAGTTAATAGAAGAGCAAGAACTCAGACAGCAAAGGGGCTCAGTCCCAAGAATTTTCAAAGCGCACTTGGCAAGCTTCCCACAAAGCCCTGTTCTGCTAATACCCCATATGGGCAGGTGAGCCTATACCCAGGATTTTTTAAAAGCACATTACAAGCATAAACACAGGGAGAGAGAGAGAGAGTCAGCTTCTACTGTCCTAAACATTGCATAATCATTTACATCAGGACAGAGAGAAAAGATGAGAAGAATGATATGTTAATACTGTTAACATCAAATTCTATTGAACTGTGGGAGAAAAGAGGAACATAAAGTAGCTGGCAAATAATGTATTAGAAAACTATGACATTTACAGAATCACAGAATCACAAAATAATTAAGGCTGAAAAAAGACCTCTGAGCTCATCGAGTCCAGCCTATGGCCTAACACCACGACATCAGCTAAACCCTGCCACTAAGTGCAGCATCCAATATTTTCTTAAACTCCTCCAGGGATGGTGACTCAACCACTGCCCTGGGCAGTTCATTCCAGTGTTTTATAACTGTTTCTGTCAGGAAGGGCTTCCTAAGATCCAACCTAAACCTCCCCTGACGGAGCTTCAGGCCATGTCTTCTTGTCCTGTCACAAGTTGC
>WEIS01022349.1:593-16985 GCA_013389965.1 Todus mexicanus | reverse complement strand
AAAAAAAAAAAGACAAAGGACCTATTAAAGAAACAATGTTTTATTAAAAACTCTTTATCAAAGAACCCAAGATTAAATATCTTCTTCCAGATAGCTGTTTGTATGATGTGATAAAATCTTTCCACAACGGTTTCTTCTTGATAATATGAGGGGTTTAAACTGTCTTTAGAATTGACTGCTTTTCAGACTTGAGTTGATTTTTAGTTTTTCTTGGGACCTTTCCCAATTCTTCAGCATAATTTTGAAATGCAGACTAAACTGAACTCTATTCCGGTCGTTTTATCACAGCTATTACATATAGAAGTTAGACTACTTTTTTAGTCACTTCTGTGATGATATTCAGGTATCTCATTGCTTCTGTCTCAGACAGTACACAATGGTCATTTGGGTATTTACGGAGATCCAAACATTTAGAACATGATCTCCTACTGCCTGTATTCTGTATTCTTGGTTCCTAAATAACTGACTGATGGATTTGACTGTTCTAAGTTGCATTCCAGTTGACTGCATTGTATTTACAGAATTACCTGCAATCGTCATTTGCTATTTCACCATCTTTGTGCTGCTTGCATTTCATTCTGTATTTTTTATGTTCTTCAGGAACAATTTGTGCAAGACTACAGTAGAAGTATACTTATTTCTTTCCATAAACAGATGGACTTTCATATTTTTCATGTAGCGAAGTTTAATCTTTTTACTTTTTCCTTGTTAACTGGAAACGTTACTAGTACAATCATGTCTTCTGATATTCAGATGACAAGATTTTCAGATATTGCACAAAGTTACTTTCACATAGTGTTTTCCTAATTCTGTAAAAGAACAGTATCAAACTCTGAAGTGACATTTTTATATTTTTGAAGGATTCCTTTGATTCTGGAATTAGCTCGTTTTTCTATGAAAGTAAACTGCCTTAAGCTTGCCTATGATTGTATTCTTGATTTGAAGAGAGCAGGGATTACCGTAAGTATTTGGGTTTTTTCTCTTTTGACACACCCCCACACCATTGTGGTTATACTTTATAAATAATACTGACAGTTCTGAGATCTTCTGTGTGTTTCTGTATCATTTATATATTCATTGCTATAAATAATTACTTGGATGAGTGATCTATTCCTAAACTAGAGGTAAGATGTAAGGTCAGAAGGTAGGATATAAGTGGAACAGGGTAATGAGCAGTGCTATTAGTTAGTCTTGGCAAATAAATGTTACCTAAATTTTTGCCAGTGTTTTTTTAATGTTATCTGTGGAATGGTTTAATTGGGAGTTAAATGGTTGCAGGTTTTGAAGATTTAACCAGTTTATCCATTGAGTTTGCAATTGGTCACCATGATACAAACTCTAAAAGCAGTTAATGTTACATACATTCACTTTTGTCTTTTTGAGTACAGTATCAACCTTGCAGAACAGTGTATGGATTCTGATTTTTATGAGGAGAAAGCAAAGCATTTGTCTGTAGCGTGATTAGGGGACTAATGGAAGGAGGAGTCCAAAAAACTTGCCAAAGAATAAAGCCCTAAAGTTGTTACCTTTCCAAAAGTGTAGGACTTAAGCAATATAGTTCTCTCATTGGAGCAAGAAATCCAGAGAAATCCTTCCCTTTGTGTGGATCTTTTCTGCTAGTGTTTGTTCCTATACGTTACCCAGTTTCCTTTACTAGGAATGATTCATTTTCCAGCAAACTATTATTTGATTTGTTATTTACTACCATTTAAGAAATTTTATTCTTCTGTAGTATTTTTATTATAATGTTACAGTAGGGACAATCTTAGATTAAAATTTTGTCAAATGTAGACTGATTTTCTTATTGCAAAGTCTGGTAATAAAGAACTTTAAAAGCCTTGGCGTAGTTATTTTGCAGCTTCAGCTTAGCAAGAAGTGACTGCAGTTCAAACTGCAAATACTACTCTGTTTTTATTGTTTCGATTAAATAGCTACTATAGCAGGGTTTCAGTAAGAAGGTGGAGTGCTATGTTAGTGTAATTGTATGGGTTTCATCTGCATCATGTTCCTTTTTCATTACTAAAATTAGCATTTTGTGTATTAATACTTCACAGGAGGAAGGGAAACTTATTGAAATAGAATGCCTGGAATGTGAGTACAAACTAAAAAAAATTGGCACTAAAATTATGACTTACTCCAAAGGAGTCGTGGAGGTACGTTCTTTAGCATTAACTTTGAGATATAAATGACATGTTTAGTTTGTTAAACATGGAAAATGTAATTGGACTTGTACATCCAAATTACGTTATACTAATCAGAAATTCTTTTAAACTTTATTTCCTTTCTAACTGGTCTGCCAAGAAGAAAACAAGGAGAAATAAACAACAGTTGTATATTCCTCCCTTTACTATCTGATTATAAGGGTTCATAATATACTGCTTTCCAAGAGTGAAGATGGTGGCATTGAGGCATGCAGAGGCAAAACTCTCTTATTTTCAAGTTTTACATTTATGGGATGTGCTTTCATAGAATATCTGAATTTGGGAAGGACCCATAAGGATCATTGAGTTTAACACAACTATTATTGCATGTTATGGGTGATCTCATACAAATTCTTAGATCCGAGAAGTAAAGGCTATTCCTAATAAGAGTCACACTGGGGAAGGTTTTCTTAGATCTCTGTAGTAGTTGACTCAGTTATAGTTCAGCCCATCAAAAGTAGGAGCCTAAATTGTCAATGTTACCAATGGAATTAGATGGATGCATACAATGAGGAGTTTAGAACAGCTATTAGAGACACTGAGAGTTACTAAAATGGGTGGTATGAATACACTTCTTGGAAACTGATAGTTCTACTGCCTGCCTATGACTGTTCTTATTTCAGAGTTCAGAAATTTCCTTCAACCTTTTGAATTCACCAATACTTCACATTTATCAATTTCTGTTTATCGTAAGTAAGGGGAGTAGCTGATGGACTTCTGCCTGAAATATATAGTAACAGCATGGAGTACCTAAAAGAAATACGCCTTAGTGATCAATAGCTATTAAAAAATAAATAAATATTTTCTGAAGTTTACTAGCTAAGGGTCTGCTTTCTATTTGAAACAGTCCTAAGATTAAAATTTGGAGGAATGTGTATGAATTTGTATTCATTAAATGTAATGTGTGTTAACTAATTTTTCATTTGTGTAGGCTCAGCTAGAAGTGGTAAAACATCTTGAGTTAACATTAAAACGTGCGATTCGGTTGGGAGATCCTGATGTGATTCAGGTTGTTTGTACAACCCAGTGGAATCTGTGTTTGCCACTACTACAACATAATCTGCATCAATGTGTACGAAAGCCGTTAATATCAGTTGCTGATATCCTTGAAGAAATTGACAGGTAGCTTTCTACACTGTGTACTTTTTTATTTGTTACTTTGAAAACTCTATTGACTGAACATCAAAATAATTTAAAAGCTCAAGCTCTATAATGTTAAGTGTCTTTGAAAATGTTCCCCTAGCTTTTAATAAATTAGCATCCATGAATTGCATATTTTCCTCGGTAATCATTTAAATACAGCTTCCTTTCAGGCAATATCTCATACTGTTTAATTGCCTATAGCTAATGTTGACATTTGTTAGGAACTGTTTCACTTTTGAGTGGTTTCTAGGTCTAAACGTTTTACTTTGCCTCATTTTAACAGTTTACATCTGAATTTGCATTCCTTAGCATGTTGATTTTGTTGCGTTGCCAAGTTCATATGGAAATAGCTCGTATTGAAGAAGATGGAGACAGAATAGAGGCTGCTGTGGAACACTTGCAAAAAGCTATACGTCTGAACAACGGTGGACAGTATCACGAATATCTGACATTGACCTTAAACCGTCTTCGTTTGTGCACTATGCTGTATAAGTCACCTGAGCGTCTAGAGGATCAGGCAGCAATGGCTATTGAACAGGTAATCACGAAGAATAAGGTCAGTAACAGAAATAAGTTTGCTTATTAAATTCTAGTAAAGGAAAGCCAGCTGTTCAGTAGAACTGCATATTAGCAGAGCCAGCTTGCTTTCAGCAAATTGATGTTGGTTGGTTGTGTTGAAAAACTCTGAAAATTCTCTTGGTGGTGGTCATACTGCTTCACACTGATGATTGTAATAGAGGATTTTTTTGAGTTACGTTTAAAGCTTATTTCTTGGAGAGGAGAGGAAGTTATTAATTAGCAAAAATATCAGTAGAAAAGAAGCCTGTTCATAACTGTAAACAATTAAGATTTCATTGCACAGAGCAGTGTTGTAGTTAATGAGGGGAACAGTGGCCAAATAGCTAAAGAAGCTCAAGAAGTGAGCCCATGTGAACCTCATGAGGTTCAGGGAGGGCAAGTGCACAATCCTGCACCTGGGTCGGGGCAATCCCTGGTATCAATGCAGGCTAGGGGACAAAAAGAGATTGAGAGCAGCCCTGTTGAGAAGGACTTGCAGGTACTGTTGGATGATAAGCTGGAGCTGAGCCAGCCGAGAGCACTTGCAGCCCAGAAGCCGACTGCACCCTGGCTGCTCCCCAGCAGCGTGGGCAGCAGGGCCGGGGTTTGGGGGATCCTGCCCCTCTGCTGCCAGGGCTCTGGGGAGCCCCCCCTGTCTAGTTTTAATGCTTTTCCCTCCAAGCTTACTGTGTTTAAATATTATTTTAAAATAGCACAACTTCTCTGACTTTGACGAATTCAGAGTGGACTAGGAATATTTTATATTTTATAGCAATTCCTAGCTATTGCAGAATGGATGTGTTATTATTGCTTATTCTAAAGAAATACTGTTCTTTATTTAAGAAATTATAATGACAGGTTATATATTAGGAATATACTGTAAAAATCCATGAGGAGCATGAACTGTACTTTTTATTGTTGTCTTTTATATATTCCTGTCAACATCAGACTTCTACGGTCACTTTCAACAACAATAGTACTGCAGAAATGATGTGTAACATATGTGAAGATAGACAATTTATATAGGCATTTTTTTGCTAGTACTAAGTTATATGATCTGCAATCTGTTTAGTAAATAAGGCATATAAATAGGAATATAATAAAGATAAACTTTGTAACAATTAAGTCTTTTCTTTACATAGGCTAAAAGGGGAAAGCAGGAGGATAATGTGAGGAAAAAGAGGTCCCTTCTGGTAAAGGCAGGTCTTGCACTAGCTCCTGATTCATTTCGAATAGTCCTCGACAGTGAAAATGAAGCTAAAGGTAATGTATGTATGTGTGACTACAAGTTAGTACACTTGACTTGGACTGCTTTGCACAGTCTCAGATGTTGGACGTAACTTCTAGTAGCTACATACAGAATATTGCTGTACAAGTGAAGTGACAGTTCTGCGGAATTCTGTGGCAAAGCTCATATTGATTTCATTGGGGATCTAAGATTTATATTGTGATATTGGAAGAGGAAAAACTATTGTTTTCTCCTCTAAATTCATCTGAATCTTACTGTTATGCTATAGTGTGCTGTAAGTTGGTGGGGTGCATATTTTCATGTTGGTTGGATGGTTTGGGGAAAGCTTGAAGGACTGAAAAAAGAGCTGGATTTCAAGTGTCTCAGAAAGTAGTTATGAATCGTGGGGTTTTTTTCATGTCTTATACTTTAAAATGACCTTAAATTGTTTTTCCTTTGCTAAGTTTCCTCAGGTAAAAGTAAGAGTCAAATAAGCTACCTCTGTGCAAAAGCACAACATCATATTAAAAGCATGGAGAAAGTTGACGAACATTTTAAACACTTAAGAAGTGAGAATGTCAGAGAGAGGTAAGAAGTATAGACAAGCAGCTTCTCTTTTGTCTTGTGTAGGAGTCTCTAACGGGAGAGTTTCTTACTGCAGCGGTGAAGTTACTTCATGATACCTTATCAGAGGCTGAATACTTCAGTCAGCCCTGGCAAAGCGTTTGAGCGTGTCCTTAGTTTTATGTCTGAAAAGTCTCATTATGTTCATGTGCTCCTGTCGGTGTTGTTTTTCTGCTCTCTCCGTGCACACTGAAACTTGCCTACCTATTGACATGAGCTGAGCGCATGGAAGAATGAGCGGATATAAGGCTGGAAGACTGAATAACTTGATGTACAATTGAAACTTTGCTGAAGTGTCTTTAGGTCTGCGTACCACATCACATGCTACAACTTTTTTCATAAAGAAATGAAGTACTCCATTCTGATAGTCAGAAAGATTAATCTGCAGGAAAATCACAGGCTTTGTTCTGACTATTTGTATATCATTTTAACATTTTTTATTTAAAAGTAGATGTTTCCCTTTTTTTGCTGCACTCAGAATTCCTGTGATTAAATTTAAACAACATTGTTTTAAAAGAAATTCTAAATCCAGACTTGTTTTCAGGACATTTTGGAATTCTCAGCATCAGTTTTGAAGTACGTAGCTTAGTTTATTTTATAGGTTAGATAATGAGTGTCAAACATATTTTGAAATTTCAGTATAGTTACTACTCAGAACAAGAATTTTGTCCCACTCTTGATATGCTGAGGTAATTCTATATTTTTTTTTTAATCGATGAATTAATAGTGCGGTCTTTGCTACTGATAAGAAATCTTCCATTTATTGACTTCTATTAGATTTAAAATTTTGTTTGCTATGGCCATCATTATTGATGTGATTTGTTTGTTGATCCTGAAATGTGGAAGATAATCTTGTTTCTGAAGTAATTTTATGTATGCTTTTTCTTTGGTAGAATTATACTTTGGACAGATTTGGCAAAAGTTGCACGTAAACAAGAAGCATGGGATGTCTGCCGTGCAGCGTGCAGATTTTGTCTCTTGTATGATGATAACTTGTTTAGGAAGGTAACAAAACCTAAAAAACGTAAGTGAAAAAATAAATTATTTTGAATGTTGTAAGGGGAACTTTTTTCTTCATTTGTTACTTACTTGAAGGAGTCAACCATCATTATTATTATTGAGCATTGAACTTCATGAGTCGAACAGAATCTCAGGTTCAGGAGATTGCTTGGATGCAGATTGTGAAAAACTGTGAGAAAGGCCAGAAAAAAAATTACTTTGTGTATCCCACTTATTCCTTTATGCCCTTCCTCAAACGCATACTATTGGCCAGCAACGTAGAGGGAACCCACTGCAACAGCCTTTATGCTCTTGCTTTGTGTTCATATTAAAATAATCTTGTTCCTTTCTGTTTGTTATTAACCCAAAGAAAAGTAGTGTTGTTCTTCTGATCGATGTGTATGTTGCTAGAAAGTCAACCCCATCCATGATTTGAACACTGATATTTTAGCCATTACATCACGTCCAGCACTCCACTGCCGCTGAAGCAATGAAATTGAGCTAGAGGCCAAGGGTTATGTTCATATTAATGTAATTTCAGTATGCAAGTTATGGCTGGAGCAAGTTATTTGCTGCAAATACTGAAGTTTATGCACAAATACAGCAAAATCACAGATGTCCTCAGTAGTCCTTGAGAAGAACAGGTTCCAAGTGCAGTAAATTGTATGGATGAAAAAAAATTGAGTGAAATAATTTTTAAATGAAAGTGGGTTTTTTCTGATTTATGTGGTAATAATAAGGGATATATTTATTTATTTGGTTGCTTTTTTATGTATTTTTAGCACAGAAGAAGAAAGCTAGTACAATTGTGATGGGTGATGATCAAGGTGACAGCTTACCAAGAGAGTTGTTGCTTCCTACTAAATCCTTCTCTTTTGAAAGAGATTTACTCAGAATATTAGCAGAAATAAGATTCATCAATGCAGAGGTAAACAAATTACACAGCTGTCATTCATATTTTTCTTTCATTTAACTTTGTTTGATGTATAATTTCATGTATAAACCTTAAAGCATTGGAATTTTGAGTTTAATTATTGTCTATCTCCACAGGAACTAAAGGAAGATGTAGTTTCATGAATTCCTTTATCAAAATACTGTGTGAGAGTAACTGTAGCAATAGTTCCACTGCAAGTGGTGATAACACTTTTGTACAAGAGATTCTATTGTAAATGTTAGACATGTGACTTTATATTTCTGGACTCTTAAACTTCCAACATTTTTTTTTACATTTCTTTTTCTTTTCTTTTCTCAATGACATTATTTAGTAAAATTACCTGTAGTGAGTTGGAAGATTGTGAAGTATTTTACATTGTATTTTATATAGTTAGTTTTACATGCCTGTACAGCATCTAAAAAGCATTTTGTATCTTTTAATTTTTGAAGAGGTAACAACACTAAGTCACAGTCTATTTTTACAGTGACAAACTGTGTAGAAAATTTATTTCTCTGTATCCTTCCAGGCAACTCTTCATTTATTAAGATTACAGGGAGTTGAACTGAATGATCATGCTGTACCTCCAGAAGATACAAGTCCAGGATATGTTTCATCTGTTCCTGAAAGTGATCCAGAATGGAAAACATACAGGTGTTTTTCTTTGATATATATCAGGGCTTAGGAACTCTAACGGATTGCTATTATTACACAGAGGTGATAATTGCCAAAACTATTTATTCTTAGTAAGATTCATTGTCACCAGATATTTCTTATTTATAGATGGTCATGGTAACGGGAAAAGGAAAAGAATCTAAAAAAATAGTTTGATATTATTTTTTTCAATCCGCTTTCATTCTGGACTGCACATTTTATTTCTCATTTAACATTTATTTCTCTGAAACTAGAAGCTAATATCTGAATCTTTAAAAATATTACGTCTGTGTTACATTGACATTTAGACCATGTAATTCTATATTTAAAAATTTATTTCCCCAAATCAAGAAAGTCTTCGTCTTGCTTTATTGTTCCTATAACTTTAACAATATGATTAGGAATAAATCTCAGTAATTATGAACAAAAGAAAGAAAGTTATTGAGAAATTACTTCATAGATTATGAAAAAGATGTTATTCTATTAACAAATAATTTAGCGTTTCAGAACATCTGGAGTTAGCTTTTGAGTGCAAGAATACGTGCAAAAAGACACCTTCTTGGCACTTGTGAGGAACGCCTTACTTGTGTCTGTATTCAAGTAGAGGCCTGTCACGGATATTTAATGACTTGTAGCACTGGTGTGTGGATTCACACACGGACTTTAAAAAACTGTGAATGAAGCATGAACTATACCCACTATTTTTTAAGCTAATAGCATTTGAGTGTCATAGGCTATTCATTTTGTGTTGATATTAATTCCCTGCCTGAGTCGTCATCTTATCTAAATAAAATATAAGTTAATGGAAGACTTAATAAATGCAACTGAAAGGTAGTTAATTTTTGTTGTTGTTAATGATGATGATTGAGATGTACTACTGCATATTAAACCTTACAATGTAATTCCTTCTAATATGGAACTCTTTGAATAACAGCTTCTTTATACTAATTTTGTAGTTCATGGATAGACTGCTTGTCTCAGTATGCTATGGAAAACTTCCAACGTGCAGCCGAAATAGGAGAGGAATTGAATGAAGCCTGGATTGTTCACAATGCTGTGGTGTATGTCTTAAACTACAATAGACGACTTATCTGTTCAGGAAGACAGAGGGAAATTATTGAGTATCTTCAGACTCTTCTTGGAGCCATCAAGACTGTTGGGCACAATGGGTAAATTTAGATGTTTGGTTATGAACATGCTCCTTTCTCTAAAACAGAAAATGTTTTTACAAACGTTGTAAATCACTTTGTGCTGTGAAAGGCTTATTGCTGGCTCTCATTAGTAGTGGAAAGTCTTTGGTATATGCAGAGTAGTTCAGAAGATAAATTTTTATTTTTAATCCTTTCTGTTTGTTCTTATTTACTATTTCCTATAAACCAAACTAACTTTAGACTAAGCAATATGAATTTCTCTTCATAGCGAATTAGCAACATAGGCATGTGAAATAGCATTTTGTTAAGGTAAGTAAACAAGAATCAGGAAATTTTTCTTAGCCTTTGAGTTTGTAGGACAGCTTGAAATGCATTTGCTTGCTGTCAGCTTTTCTGAATTTGAATTATATGGTAAATATAGTTCGCTGTAAATATTCTCATCAGACTAAGATGATTACTGTTTCTGAAATACAAGAAAAAAGAAAAAAAGAAAGGAATGTGCCCATAAATAGACCATGAAAATGGGAGTGTAGATTCTGCAGTGGATTGGAGAAATCCTGCTATGGAGTAAATGCAGTGGGAGAATGACTGTGACAGAGGAGATGCTCGGGTCAAACTCTGGCTGTGGGACGATATCCTAGAAATTTTAGCACATTATTGTCAGTGGCCTCAGCACTAGGCAAACTGTTTGGACTGGCAGCAAAGGCGGCTCAGCAGTAATGGAGAACAAGACTGGAAGTGCAGTTTGTGCAGTGATGAAGACTGGTAATACCCACTTATTAATTCTGATACTTCTATTAGCATGTATCAGCAATAATCTCTTAATAATAATTCAGTTTGTGTTCTCTCTCTCTCTCAAAAAAAAGGTGATTCCATGCCAATCAGCTGCAGAGCTGAAGAGTAATAGTATAATAAATAAATGGTGAGAAGTTTGGCTTAGCTTAATTCTTTAGGAAATAGTATTTTCATGCATAGTAGCCCACTAATAAAAAAAAATACTTTAGATGTGTTTGACATAAATATGATTTTTTATTACTTTTTTCTATGAGGAAATAGAAGCTTCAATTATAGAAAGAGATGAAAAAATATGATGTAAACTATGAAACTTGATTATGGATTTTTTATATTTAACCATTTTAACTGCTTTTCCAGAGGGAGAGTTTTCTTTAACATCCATAATTTTACTTTCTAAGCAAAACCTAGATTTTCAAGTAACGTTTATTATTTGAAAGTGATTAACTTTATTACCTCCTCTTATTTTCATCTGACACATTCTGAATTTGTTTTCTTCTACAGAAGTACTGCAACTTTACTGATGTTATGTAACACTTTGGCTCGGGGCTTAATTCTTTGTTGGATTCCAAAGCCAAAACTTGTTGAGGAGGAAAATGAAGATGTAGCAACAGAAGGAAGCAAGAAAGCTGCAGCAAAGAAACATGAAAAAACAAATGTCATCCAGGCTTTGATATCAGTAGATCCCAGTGGACTTCCTGATATCAAAGCTGCCATAGAGGTACAAAGCCCTCATTTTTTGTAGTCTGCTTTGGTCTGTTGTCATACGTTACAATTAATATAAATTTAAACAGGAAAAATTTTTGCAAAAAGTAAACTACCATTTTTTACAATTCCTTCCAGTACAGGTCCTTCCCAAATGCTCACTGAAGTTCCTTACCAACTGCAGCTGAGGACTGTAACTTCTATTTGCTGTATGCGTTGATTTAATGGAGATGTTGTTGGACTTAGAGATCCATGTGCAATAATTTTAAAATAATTAATGGATGGTGTGTTCTATACAAAGAGCTTTTCACATTTATCCTGTGTTTCAGTCTTTGCTTCTTCTTCTTGGTGTTTAGATTTGTGAATTTGCCTTAAGTGCAGCAACTGGAGCCATGTCTACTGAAACAATACCTATTGCTGCACAGCAGCAGATCATCGCTACATGGGTAAAAGCAAAACAGTTAAATCAGCAGCAGATTGGACACAAATTTGGGATAGAGGATGAGGTATTATTTCTCTGAAATCCTACATGATGTTGACACTTTTCTTTGAAATAATTAAATAGTGTTTACTTGCAAAAAATTAAATTGTTAATGTGCCTTTTGTATTTTTGCTTAGACTAATGATGAAGCACAAAATCGTATGACAAGAATTCTTGTTGGTCTAGAAATGTATTCCTGTAATGGCTTGGGTCTCATGGATTTCACTGTTCCTAGATTATCTCAGGTATTTAGTTTTCACTTATTATATATTAAATTTTAAGAAATTGCATAGTATAAATGATTTTAGTTTCAGTTTTGGATGGAGGCAAAATTGATTTTGAAACTTTTATTGTACCATTACTTCCTTTAAAACTTTTGAAGAAATTGAATAGTTATGACAAGTTGAAGATTTTTGTGACTATGTTTTCATTTATCCAAAAAAGCAGATAGCATTGCAATGCCATATTAGAATTATTCCCCTGTTACTCTAACAGATTATTTTCATAGCCATCAGATGAGTATAATGGGTTCATGTGAATTCTTTACAGAGCCGTGCTTCTGACCTTTCAGTTTTTGTGGATAAACCTTTACAGAATCATAGAATCGTTTAGGTTGGAAAAGACCATTGATCATCGAGCCCAGCCGTTCCCCCAGCGCTGCCAGGGCACCACTGCCCCGTGTCCCTCAGCACCACATCTCCACGGCTTGGAAACCCCCCCAGGGATCAGGGGGACTCCACCCCTGTCCTGGGCAGCCTGGGCCAGGCCTGGGCAACCCTTGACAGTGGGCAAGAAATTGTTCCTCAGCTCCAACCTCAACCTCCCCTGGTTGGGGCAACTTGAGGGTGTTTCCTTCTGTCCTGTTGCTTGTTACCTGGGAAAAGAAACTGATCCCCACCTCATTGCAGCCTCCTTTGAGGGAGTTGTGGAGAGGTGTATTTTAGGGTTTGTTTTGAAAGTATTTAGAATTTCAGCAGAAAACAAGTTATAGTGAATTTACTTTGGGCAGTCGAAAGGTAGAAGACAACTATGTTTTGTTACTGTTTAGAGAATTAGGTGCCTTTGTGATGAGTCTTACAAGAGGCATAGTTTTTTTTTAAGTACTTGCTTTTGATGTCTTCCATGATTACTCACGCTGAATAGTACCGCACTTTTCCTGTAGTCCCATTGGTTACCAGGCTATTCAAGAGGAATAAAGGTGGCTTTGGAAAGTTTATACTCTTTATTTTCAAAACAGTAAGTTGTAGTTCACCTGTTTGATTACCACACTTATAATTTCTACCTCCTGGAAAGAACTTTCTTAAAGGACTAAGATCTGTTTTCCCATTCAGATAGGAGTCTCGTAACATTGCCTAACACTTCTGTAGAAGTCCTTCTTTCTGAAGACTAGGATCTTTATATAGATACCTGATTCTAGGTGGTGTACAGATTTATGCCAAGTATTATGAGTTAGCTTTAGCTATTCAGTGGCTTAGTTTTGGAGAGTAGTATTGTAGTATCCTCATTATGACCAATTCATTAACAGTTCCTGAAGATGGGTAATTGTTAAGATAGTAACAATTATCTTAGAAAGGTGGAACTTGCTGACTGATACTTGTAAAAGCAAGGAAGACATTTAGATCCTGTAATGAAACTATATATGAAACACTGTTGATGTAAAAACAGTTCTGTCTCCCATTTTTACCTTGGCTTAATGAAAATGGGCTCTGAATTTCAGAAGTCTTGTTCCACCAATTTTCAGGAGAGGACTGAGGACATATATTCAGTCCTGACAGATATTGCTGGTCAAAAGGCATACATGCTTACAGATGGATTTACATACAATATTATAATACATACTACAAGGTGAATGATGCTTCTCTATTGTATATTTTAGTTATTCTTGTGGCTCTTTGGTTTTCTAGATTGTTTTAACACATACTTGTTCCATGTCCAGGTGGGTTGTATGGAAGGTGCAACTGTAAGCATGTAAGTGCTATAGAAGAGCATGATAAAAAGATGAGATTTAAACTCTCCTTTTTTTTCCTGTCTCTTTTTCTTTGTTTTCTTCTGTTGTTTTTTTTTTTGTTTCCCCCCAGTTAGTGGAATTGGCTTTACAATGCAGTTGGTCAGACGCCTTAGTGGAATTGCAGACACTGACACGACTTGCATATTTTGCATATGTATCCCGTAACTATGAAATAGTGATGACTTGTTCCAAAAGGATCTTGCAATCAGATGAAAACTTTATCCATGGTGGAGATACCAAGAAATATGAAATGTAAGTACACGGAATTGTGCATGATACTGTGGTACACTTGAACTGAGTCTTGAAGAAAGAGTGTATAGGACATCTGATCATGTAATCAGAAGTGAAATAATCTTTTATACAAAGAAATGTTAGAGGAGAAAGCAAAGTTTTCCTACTTCTGAGTCTGTCACTACCAGTTACTTGAGTACTGCAGATGTTTTACCTCTGCAGCATAGCCTGAATAAAAGGCAGTGTGAGATCCAGATTGGGCTTCAGCAGCCCATTCCGGAAGGTAAGTGAATTGTGTTACGCAGGTGAGTCAGCAGGTTATATGTATACACATGCATTTGCATGTCTTTCTGAGGAGCATTGCTGTTCTGAAATGTTCTCTGGCAATCATGGTCTTTTCACACTTTTATAGTTTCCAAACAGAAAGTAACTTATTCTAGTTTTTGTGCGGATGCAAGTTGCTTCCAGTGCTCTAACGCATGAAGCGTCTGGATGGAATAAGATGGAGCTGTGAGTGGTAATAGCTGACGGCAGCTGTTCTATTCCAAGCGCTGGTGTCAGGTACTCTCTGCGGTCTTTATTACCACCTATGCATATGGGTGCAATAGGAATGTAACTCATTTCCTTAAAGTCCCAGTATCTTACTTAACTGATAATCGAATACTTTGCTCTCAAAAGGAAAAAAAGGTTTTGATTATGAACAGACCTGTTGGTGGAGTCCTACATAAGAAAAGGTGATATCCTTTGGTCCTTCTGGTTTTTTATATAATTTCCTCCAAAACCAGAATGTAATTTTATCAAAAGAGGAAGGATTCAACTTCATTTAGTAACCTTTTGTTGGAATGTAGAAAGTGAGAAATAAAGATATGAAACACTTTGAATTTAATGTACTGTTCATTTTTATCTCTGAAAAATATTTTCTCTTTTAAAAAAAAATCTGCCTCTTTGAAATTTGTGATTGTTTGCTACATGGGGGAAAAAACCAACTATGGTATGAACTCCATAGTTTCAGAACATTACAGAAATTGAGAAAATGCTGCATATTTAGAAATCTGCAGCCTAGTTAATGGTAAAATGTTTGATTTTTTTTTCACAACGAAATGTAGTCGTGGATTGTCAAGGCTGAGGAATGGAAGATAAACTTAGTCTCCTCGTGGTAAAGCACAACTTTAGTACAAGGAGGGGTTAAAATTTAGCTTCGCCTTGTTAGCCGGTTCCGCAGAACACTGGTGTCCTCTGGTGGACACAAACCATAACTGCATGATAGTTCTCACCACAGGTAGGATCTAGGCCAACCAGAGTGTCTGCAGTGCTGTATGTGGTTGCACATTGTAACCAAGACATAAAAAAATCTACTGTTTTTCATACAAAATCACTATTAATCAAAGATATAAAATTTATTTATTTATTTTTAACGGATTAACTGCTGGGACTGAAATGTACATTCTTTTCTTTTAAATGTAGTGGAATACGATCCAATTCAGTTTCTCCAGAGCCTTGTGCATACGTTACCAGACATAAATGAGACCAATTTAAAAAAAGTACCAAAAATTGTCTAATTTTCCCTACTTCTATTTTTAATTGCTTGCCATATAAATTTGACTTTGCACTAATATATTCTTGGATGTGCAATAGCAAATAATGGGAAGACGACACTGAATTTCTTTTTATTGCTAAATGTAGATAATTTTTTAAATTTGATTTCAGTTCTTTTCATTATCACTGTGAAAAAAATACTGTATTTCTGATACCTTTTCAGAACATTTTCAGTTTCTCAAATCTTTTCTGATTTTAAAAGTCAGTAGAAGCATTTTACTGGGGACGTCTGTTTAATTACGACTTGAAAGCATCATTACTAGGAGCTGCTATGTTCTTGGACTGTAAGAGTAGCACTTTTTGAATTATTTGCCTTTATTTAGGCCTGGAAACACAGTGAGACAAGAAATGTTAAGCATTACTGCCTGTATACAAGGAAAGAGTATAATGGAAAAGCTGTCAGGAAGAAAACATTTGCGTGTAGCAGCATCAAAAGCCTTTGTTCAGAGTGCCAGGTATGTTTTATTTTGAGAGAAGACTATTATAAAACAGACCTAAAATTTGATTTATAGATTTGGGGATCAACACATTCTCTCCCAAGACTGATAAAATCAAAATTGTTGTTAGTTGAAATGCTTAACAAAGAACTTAACAGATTTTTGCAGTTTAGTAAATTTATGAATACCTTCCACATAGGTTATACAAGTAGCTTCTACATGTAGTGTCATAGGACCATAGGAAAATCTGATTGGAAGTGAGCTCAGAAGGGTTGTAGTCCAAACTCCTGCTTAGAACAGGGCCAGCTCAGGGCTTCATCCAGTCTGGCCTCGAAAACTCCCAGGAATGGAAACTGCACACCATCTGTGAGTAGTCTACTCCACTGCTTGGCTGCACTCATGGAGGAAAAGATTTTGCTTATATCCGCTCTGAAGCTTTCTTATTTCAGCTTAACGCTTGTTCTTGCTTGTCCTCCCATCCACTATGCAGAGCTGCTTCTCAATAATTTATTAAGATACTTCTCGTTAGGTTGCTTAAAGCCAGCGCCTCTCTGTGTTGAACTTGCCTTGTACTCTCAGCCTCTCTTCTGAAGGCAAGTGCTCCAGTCCTTGGATCTTTTTGGTGGCCCTCCACTGAGCTCGTTGCAGTTTGT
>WEIS01022347.1:431-15870 GCA_013389965.1 Todus mexicanus | reverse complement strand
TGGGGCTCTGGAGCTTGGAGACTGAGGGGGGAACCTCGTTAATGCTTATAAATATGGAAAGGGCGAGTGCCGGGAGGATGGAGCCAGGCTCTTATGATAGGATAAAGGGTAACGGGTGTGAGCTGGAACACAGGAGGTGCCACTGGAACATGAGGAGGAACTTGTTTGCAGTGAGGGTGCCAGAGCCTGGCCCAGGCTGCCCAGGGGGGTTGTGGAATCTCCTTCTCTGGAGACATTTCAAAGCCGCCTGGACGAGTTCCTGTGGGACTTGGTCTGGGGGATCCTGCTGCGGCAATGGGGGGATTGGACTGGAGGGGCTTTCGAGGGCCCTTCCAATCCCAAACATTCTGTGAATCTGATTCTAGGCCCAGGGTGGGTCAGGGGTTTGCTGTGAGTGCTTGTCAGCGCTCCCCTGTTCCTGTCAGCAGCTGGCCCAGCACCCCCAGGTCAGGGGGAGACCCTGCTCCTGGCACTCGCCAATCTGTGCGCTGCTGGGAACTCCGAGTCTGCTCGTGGGGGGTCACCAAAGCAGCTGGTTTGGAGCCGCGGTTTAGAAATATCGCAGAGTAAGGGCCTGGGGCTGGCGGGGCTGCTCAGGCTGAGCTGCAGCAGGGAGGCTCCTGCTCTGAGAGAGCCAAGCCTGAGAACCTGGCAAAGCCTCCTCTCTGCTCACACCCCCAAATGGGGAAATGTCACGGAGCACCTTTAGCGTCGACGTGCCGTAAGAGGCCCTGTGCGACCGGAGCGCCAGCTGAGCTCTCGGAGCGTGGTTCTGCCCTCGTTCTGCAGTGTTTGCTCCCGCCCCAAGAGCTCCTGCTGCCTTCCTTTGCAGATTGCGCTCGCCAGCTTCTACGAGGACGGGGGTGACGAGGACATCCTGACCCTTCCCCCGCCGACATCCAGCTCTGTATCCAGAGGCACTGCGGCCAGGTGAGGAGGCAGCTCCAGCTCGGGCGGAGCTCTTTGTCAGCAGCTCGTAAACCTGAGCGTGAAAAGCATCTATGTCAAAACACCTGGAGCCGATGTGTGTCAGTTTTGGGGAGAATTAGCTCCGCGTTTAGCCTCGCTTCGCCCCGTGTGGCGCTCTGGAAATGCTGAAAACCTCAGCGTTTGTATGTGGCAAGCGCGGGTGTTGTTGCACAACTCACCCAAAGATCAGTCAGGTCAGCTTGCCTCATCGCTCAGGAAAAGCTCCGGCTGCCTCTGGAGGTTTGGAGGCAGTCGGTGGGTGACGCTTTCGTTTGAGGAGATTGCATCTCCACTGGTAAAAAAAACCCCGTTCTAGTTTTGCGTGACACCTGAGCTGATCCGAGATGAGCGTTTTACACAAAGAAGTTGGTTTCGCCTCGCGAGCCCCTGCGCAGTCGGGAAATACCGTGTGGCGTGGAAGAGGCAGAGTTACTGGCTGCGTCTTGAAGGAAGGGTGATCTCGGTTCGGGCGTGGGTGGCTAAAGCCCCTGTTTCACTTTGGATCCCAGAGAGTGGCCTGGGCAGGATCTGGAGGCTGGACCATCCTGGGGCCTGGAGGAGAAACCTGCTCGTGCGGGTTCAGACATGGCAACAAAATCCAGGGTGCGAGTGAGGAACGGCACTGACGACTCATTCCTGTGGCTGCGGTCACCGTCTGAGCCTCCTCCCGCGCCGCTTCTCTGTCGGTGTTGTAGGTAGAGAGGTCCCAGAGCTCAGTCACCTCCCCAGTTCCACCAGTGCTCAGCTGGTGTTTCACAGATCGATGAATCGGAGCTGAAAGTAGAGCAGGGTCAGCGTAGCTGTTGCCTTCGGGAGCTTTAGTGGTTGTGTCATGAAGCTGATGAACTCGTCCGGTTGGCTTTTGCAGTGACCACAGAGTAACGTCGTTCAGAGACCTCGTCCACGCGCAGGAGGACGACGATGAAGAGGAGGAGGGGCAGCGGTGAGTGTGCAGCTCAGGAATTAAAACCTGCGTGTTCACCCCCTGCCCTTGGTGAGGGTTTTCTAGCAGGAAGGTTCTCACCGAGGTCAGCCGCGAGCACTGAAATACCCCTGAGGTTAACAGGAGCAGGTCAATGGACCTGAAGTATCTTCAGGTGGCTCAGTTGAGGCTGACGGGAGGTCTCCTACGGCCAGACGGGAACTTGCTCTGGCTGTTTCAAGCCATCTGAAGCTAATGAGCCCAATCTTCCACAGGTGCTTTATTGTCCTTCGCTGTGCATTCAGCTGGGATCCAGCCCGTAGGGGGTGATCTTTCGGGGTGGTGTGAATATGCTCCTCAAATACCATGAGGTGTTCCTGTCTGATGGGTTAGAGATGTGCTGGAAGTTTCTCCAGCTTGGTAATGAAGCTGGTACTAGTGTTGGTAGAATCATGAAATCGTTAAAGCTCATCAAGTCCAACCATTCCCCCAGCACTGCCAGGGCACCACTGCCCCATGTCCCTCCCACCACGGCTTGGAAACCCCTCCAGGGATCAGGGGGACTCCACCCCTGCCCTGGGCAGCCTGGGACAGGCCTGGGGAACCCTTGCCTCCTGGAGAAGCCACAGTCCAGTCTCACCCAGCAGCTCTGTGCTTTCTGTAGGTTCTATGCTGGTGGCTCAGAGAGAAGCGGGCAGCAGATTGTTGGTCCTCCGAGGAAGAAGAGTCCCAACGAGCTGGTGGAGGATCTGTTCAAAGGAGCGAAGGAGCACGGTGCGGTGGCGGTGGATCGGACGGCCAAGAGTGGTGGCGAGACTAGCAGGCCTAAGGTGAGGAGTGAGGAGTTGTTCTTCCTTCTGATGCCTGTTTCAGCTGAGGCTCCCACCGTGAGAGCTGGATGGTTCTGTGAAGGCCTGGAACTATTTCAAGCCTGGACTCACAGAATCCCAGCACAGTGGGGTCGGCAGGACCCTCTGGAGCTCCTCTTGTGCCACCCCCCTGCTCCAGCAGGGTCACCCCGAGCAGGGGGCCCAGCATCGCAGTGTCCAGGCGCGCTTGGAATCTCTGCACACGAGGAGACTGCACAACCTCTCTGGGCAGCCTGGGCCAGGCTCCAACCCCCTCCCCCCGAACAAGTTGCTCCCCCTGCTCAGCTGGAACCTCCTGGCTTCCAGGTGGTGCCCGGTGCCCCTTGTCCTGGTGCCACTTCCTCGTGGCGCTGGGTCAAACTGGCCACTGTGCCTGTGGGACAAGAGGTGCTGCTGATGCCACAACCCCCCCAGTTCTCCCGTAACGGTGCTGGGCAAAGAGAAGCCGGTTGCCTGGGGTCCGTGTCGTGCTGTAACCTCTCTCCCCACCCCTCTCTCTTGCAGCCCTTTGCAGGGGGCGGGTATCGCCTGGGGGCCACTCCAGAGGAGGAATCTGCTTACGTGGCTGGGGAGAGGAGACCGAACTCTGCTCAGGATGTGAGTGTCTCTGCTGTCGGTGTCACCCGTGGGATCTCCCTGCTGTAGCTACAGAGAGTTCTAAAGCTCAGTTGAAATTTGGGAGGACAGTAAATCCTGCTTCTCAGGGGAGTTCGGATTGAAATATAATAGATGCTTGGCTCTTGCCTGAGCAGTTTTCTGATTAACTTCTAATTAAGATTCTGAGCGTTCCTTAGAAGCACAGACTGTGAAAAATAACGTGCTAAGAGCACAGAGCGATTAATTGTCCTCTACCCATTGAAGAGATGTGGAGCTGGCAGGATTCCTGCACCTGGTTTGCGGGCAAATACCCCCCCCAGGAGGAGCTGGGTTTGGGCTCCTCGCCTGCCACACTCCTCGCTCTTCAGCTGTACTCACCAAAAAGGGGGCTGTGGTGCCACCCTCTAGGACCTGATGCGTGACCAGTCCGTGGCCAGTGCCTTGGGATTTCCCTCAGCCCGGAGGGACCTGCCTGGAGTGTTTTGTGCACCTTGAGATCCCCTCGCCGGTCAGGAACGTTTCCCTTTGCGGCCGGTTGTTGTTGTGCGATGCTGCGGGGAGGCTGACGGTGCTTTGGGGGCTGCCGCAGGTGCACGTGGTGCTGAAGCTCTGGAAGAGCGGGTTCAGCCTGGACAGTGGGGAGCTGAGGAGCTACCAGGACCCGTCCAACGCCCAGTTCCTGGATGACATCCGCAGAGGGTATGTAGCGAGGGGGGAGAGAAAACAGCCGCTTGCTGAACCACAAGCGTTCGGGGCAGCCAGGACCGGGATGCTGAATCAATGTCACTTTTCACCTGAGCTTTCTACTACAGGAACTGTGGGATGGGAGCCTAGAAAGTTTACTTTGGCTAAAGGGGAAGTGGCTTTGGTTTGTGTGAGGCCTTGAGAGTCTGAAGTAGACAAACAGACTTCATATTTGGGCCGAGAATTTCTGATGCGTCAGGTCACTCCTGGTGAGGGCCAGAGAAAATTAACGTCTAATTAGCACCTGTGGGTGGGGCGGTGGTGTCTGCCCTGTTAACGAAGCGAGGGCTCGCTGCGATGCTGGAATGCCAGAGGTCTGTGGCTGGCACTTCTTCTCTTTCCCGACTGGTTTCTTCAGGCGGCTGCCTTAGGACGCTTCTGTCTTTGCAGGGAGGTCCCGGCAGAGCTGCGCAGGTTAGCGCGGGGCGGGCAAGTGAACCTGGACATGGAGGATCACCGCGATGAGGACTATGTGAAACCCAAAAGTGTCTTCAAAGCTTTCACTGGAGAAGGACAGAAGCTGGGCAGGTGAGAAGGCGGCAGCACTGCTTTGCCGTGTGTGTGATTAGAGTCACTCGAGAGTTGGGCTGGGTTGAGCCTTCTCACAGAGTCCCAACATGGTGGGGGTTGGAAGGGACCTCGAGATCATCTCGTCCAAACTCCCTCCACACATCTCTGGTGTTCAGCCACCCCCCTGGTTCCGTATCCTCTCTATGGGACCCCAGCCAGAAGCAGCGTCTCCAAGTTACCCTGCCCCTGTTCCTTGGGGTGTGTGAAGACCTGCGATGGGGTTCTCCAAAGGGGTAGATGGTAGAGGTGAACCTCTAGACAAGTTCCTGCTGACTCCTGAATTCTCACTGCCACCTCGTGCTGGTGTCTCTTGACTGGGAGCCCCAGTAGCTGGCCCGGCAGGCAATGAGTTCCCTGCCTGAGTCCCGGCACCCAGAGCTGTTTGGTTTCTAACGGCTCCCCTCGTGTCTCGCTGTTCCCAGCACTGCGCCTCAGGTGATGGGCACCAGCTCGCCGGCCCAGCAGGCAGAGAACGAAGCCAAAGCCAGTTCTGCCATCGCTATCGATGAGTCAGAGCCTGTCACCAACATCCAGATCCGGCTCGCTGACGGTGGGAGACTGGTCCAGAAGTTTAACCACCATCACAGGTACAAAGGCAACGGGAAACACTGGTCACTGACTGGGAAGGCCTGAGCGATGCTGCAGATGGAGCAGGCGGGACTTCCATAGCTCACAGCCTGTTTTGGGTGGGAAGGGACCTTTCAAGGTCATCTCATCCAACCCCCCCTGCAGGGAGCAGGGACATCTGCAACTAGAGCAGTTATTTGTTATTTATTAACTGATTAACTGTCACCTATCATGAGCTGAATCTCTTCAGCTTTAGAAACACAGAGAATTAGGAGCTTGGCTCAGTTACTCTGCCTCTCAGTTCAGGCTTTTCTGCTGAGCTGTTCCCTAGGCTGAGCAGAGCTGGGTTGTACACATTCCTGCTTTGTCAGGCCACTCTCCCAAAGCCCTTCTCATCTACCTGATCCCAGAGAGTGAGGCTGTTCCTTTATCCTCGTGCATTTTTAGAGGGTGTTCAGTAACAGGATCCCCCTTGTGTGTGTTTGTTCCCTCTGCACAGGATCCGAGACATCCGGCTCTTCATCGCAGACGCCCGGCCAGCGATGGCCGCCACCAGTTTCGTCCTCATGACCACCTTCCCGAACAAAGAGCTGACTGACGAGAACCAAACCCTGAAGGAAGCCAACCTGCTCAACGCTGTCATCGTTCAGCGGCTGACATAAGGAACCCTCCCCGCGCCACACGCCCGCCCGCAGCGCGCACGTGTCGTCCCGTCCCGTGCTCGCGCCCGCGCCGGGCGGCACAGGCTCGCATCTACTCGTAGCTCTGGGTTCTTAGGTCTCGGTTGGACTTTTTTTTTTCCTCTTTAGTTGCATTTCCCATGGGGTTTGTTGTTTTGGGGTTGGTTTTTTTTGTGATGATGATGATGATGCCGATCAGTGGACTCGAAAATAAATAAACAAAACGAATCCGTTTTGAAAGGAGCTGCAGCCTGTTGTGCCACAGATTCTGCCAGCAGAGTTCGGTTGCGGCTGTGGATTGAGTTCCTGCGCTCTTTAGAGGGGAGTAAAATGAGGGGAAGGGAGCTCCCCGGGAACAGTTTCTGTCCATGCCAACTGACTCCTCATCACAGTCTTTGTTCTCTTCCCTCTCCTCCGGGGCTGCTGCAAAGCGCTGCCTTTATTTTCGCGCATTAGAAACGGGTGATCTGATTTTCGGGACGGTGGTTCCGCTGCTGGAAAGGCACTGGGGCGTTGTTGTTGTGAAACAGCTGGTGCTGCGGGGGGAAACCGCCGGATTTAACACTCTTCTTAGGCTTTTTCAAACCGAAAGTCCTGCCTTGCCTTCCCTCGGTACCTCAGTGCCGTACCCGCCAGCCCGCGCTCCCTCCAGCGGCAGTTTCCATCCCTGTCTCACGTTTCTCAGAGAAATCCCACTGCTGACTCTTTCTGAGACAGGCGCAAAGCTGAATCAGCCGGATGCGACCGAAAGTAAAAGGCAAACTGGGGTTTTCTTACTGGAAAGCAAGGTTCGTTTTAAGAGGCGAATTTATTGAGATGGAAACAGCTCAGGTGGAAAAACTCGAGGCTGTAGTACCCTTTGATGCGTTCCCTCTGCTGACGACCGATGCAGCTGAACACCCCGAGTTCTCCAGCTTTGGTGTGTCCTGGTTGTGTGCGCAGCTCGGCTCCAGAGCTTGCTTCCCTTTGAGCAGAGCCCCGCGGGTGAATTTGTTAGACCCAGACACGAGGGACTGGTAGCACTGGTGCAGCTGTCTGGCGCCGTGCACTGACCCGCAGCGCGCTTGCTCTCCTGCCCTCGGGGCTTCGGAGCAGAACCCAGAGCTGCGCTGACCCTCCAGACACCACCTAACTGGGAGCTGTGGGGCTCCCAGTTGAGAGAGACTGGATTGTGAAGGGTCTGAGCAGCCGTTCCTTTCCTGCCCTAGTTGCTGCTGCGCTGGGTGTCCGCCCCCCGGTGCTCCTCAGCTTCCAGATCCTCATCCTGGTGGAGCAGAGAAGGAGCCGCAGGGAGGTGCGGGCAGGGCCCGGGCAGGTTGGGCAGGTTCAGCGTGAGGAACTCGCTTGGCTGCCTCTATTAATATCACCCCGCGGGAGCAGACACCAGACCTTAGGCAGGGTGTTTGCACAGCAGTCTCTCAGCCAAGCGCTGGATTAACTCCCATTTTTCATGATTAAATGGATATAAAACGGGCGTAACAACAGATTTGTAAATTATTCTGAAAACGACCATTAAAAACCTGCAAAATAGGAAACCGGAGTTTGACCCTTTCTTCAGCTCAATGAGATTAAAAATCTCAGTAGTGTTTTTAAGCAGTTCTTTTCTCCTGACGGGTGGAGTTGGGGGTTGCCTCCCTCTGTCACCTGGTGTGGTGTGTATCGTGACCACTCAGTCACCTGGGTGAAGCATCCAGAGAGAATCCAGAAAGGGAATTCCCCTCGGAGCTAAATATAGTCACAACTGCCCCGTGGGAAGTATCGTGACCTTCCCCACACGTGGCATTTTGGGGACCTGGGACAACAGCTTCCAGTGTGTTTAATTAACGGGTGCGCTTGATCTTAAAGGTCTTTTCCAACCCTAGCGACTCTGAGATGGCCCTAGAGCCAGGAAGAGAGTTTCTGTAACAGAAAAAGTACAAATAATTTGTCTCCTGGTTCTGCCTTGTCTAGCTGGCAACCCGAGAGGACAGAGGTGATGACCAGCTGGTGGCTGCAGTCTTTGTTGGGGTGAGCTGCCCGCTTGTGCCTCACGCTGAAGAAGGATCAGCAGCTCCATGAGCTGCTGCGAAGCTGCGGAGCCCGGGATTTCCTCACGCGCATTCTGCTCCCGGATGGGAAGTTTCGTGTCCAGGTTTCCTCCCAGCTCTCTCCTTGCCAAGGGGATGGAAAGGTGAGAAATTCGGGGGGGGGGCTCTGGGCTCCAGGATGCTTCTCTGCCAGGAAAAGCTCCTTTCCGTGGGGCCGGAGGGTGGCAGTGCTGCAGAGAAGCCGCTCAGCACCTCCAAGGCTGCTGCCGA
Organism: Todus mexicanus; assembly: GCA_013389965.1. NCBI lineage: Eukaryota > Metazoa > Chordata > Aves > Coraciiformes > Todidae > Todus > Todus mexicanus. The sequence goes on along the minus strand of WEIS01022347.1, from coordinate 7,655 downwards.
GAAGCTGCACCAGCTCCTGGACACGCACCTTGTGCTCCCCGGTGCCTGTGAGCCCCGCTGGGGCGTCGCTGCCGACTCTTCTTCCTCTCGTTGTTTTATATTTGGCCAGTAAGGAGCCGTCCCTATCTCCTGGCGAGCAGGATCTGCCCTGCCCAGCCCCAGGAGTGGAGCACCAGAGCAGTCTCGGCGCCCGAGATGGGCTTGTCTTGCTCCAAAGCTGGCAAAAGAGCCTCTGGAAGCGGCACACCCGGCATCTCCTGTATTCGACGGTCTCCTTCTGGGACCTGGGGGGGGGCATTGCCTTACAAAATCAGCTATAAATTTATCAAAATGCCAGCCAGGGGAATTAACGGGCATGGGATAAAAACCCAACAAGCGAAAATGGGGGAGTGTGGAAGGAGACACCTTGATTTTGTAAAGAGAATCACCTTGCCTGTCACCGGTGCAGCTCTGTGGTGTTTGAGGTGCCCCTGAAGGAAGGGAAACGCTTGTTTCTGACACTCCGATGGTTGTTGGAGAGTTTATTTGACTTTTTCTCCATTAAAATCTTCCTTTATCATTCGGTTTCTTTGTTCTAACAGAGTAAAGGCTGAGACTGGCCTCTCCTAAACCTGGTGTGCCTGCGAAAAAGCATCTTCTTTCTCCTTCTTTGCCCAGAGAAATGTTTCACTGTGAAAAACTCCCTCTTTCTCAGGTTATTCCCTCCACGGGGGACTCTTGCCCATCTCCCTCACATGAAAACCCGCTTCCTTCCAACTGCTGCGTGATGAGATACCGCCCAGTTTCACCACCGTGCTGCCCAGCCTGGGGCTGGTGTCTCTCACTATCTCTGGGGTTTTCCCCAGCGCTGTATTTTAGCGGTTTCCCCTCTCCAGACGGGCAGCTGCAGGACTTCCCAGCTTTATTTTTTTTCTTCCTTTTGGATGCTGTTCGTTGTTTCCTCCTCTTCCTTTCCACATGTCCTCGTTGCTAAGATGTGGTTCCTGTGTTTTCTGATAGTGCTTTGCATCATTTCCTGAGAATTCTACCTCCCCTCTGAAACGCTTCTTTTGCTGAGGGATGCTTCCTCATCTGTGTTTCTTGCATGGCCAGTGGTGAGCTTCCCTCAGGAGGTTCTGCCTTCAGGAGCTTTTGCCTTCGCCCTGTCCCTTTGGTGAACTCGAATCGTTTTGGTCGGAAGGGACCTTTAAGCTCATGGAGTCCACCACGTGCTGAGCTGCTTTGGTTGCAGGCCTCGACACGCCGTCATTGGCAAGCTCGTTGCCTGCAGCAAGCAGCGCAGTGCACGGCGCTCATCAAAATGGAAATTGGGGCTTTTCACCCCAATCCACCTTTCCAGCACCAAGCTGAGCCCTGCTCCATGCAGAGCCAGGCTGAGAGCTCCTCGTGCTGCTCCGCCGGCCGTGACAGCACATCTAGACCCAAGGGGCGATGCTGCCCCTGCGAGGTACCAAGCAGCGTGAGCAGAAACAGAGCTCTCCTGAACTGAAGATAAAAAATCATGCCCTGAAGTAGCCAGGGAGCGGGAGCTACCCAGCGACCCAGAGGTCTCTGCTTGGCGGCTGTTGGCTTTCTAGGCCGCGAGCAGAAATTGCAGCTATTTGCACCTGGAGAGCAAATGAGCAGCAAAGAGCTGGAGGATTAAGCGCTGAGTAGTTTCCAAAGGTACCTTGTGTCTGCCCAAATGTAATCGTGTGCCATGAGTGGGTACAAGAAGGCCTAGGAAAAAAATAATTATCAGGGGTTTTTATATTTCCTTTTGAGTTTCCCCTTTCCCCTTGGGTGGGGAGAGATGAGGTTTGCTCTCTTACAGAGACATTTGCTCAGATACGCAGGGGGGAGATGGGGATTTGGCTTGTGCCACGCTGGCTCTGGTCCAGCATCAGGGATATTGGTTATCGGGGATGCCAGTAAAATAGCATCGATGAGAGATGCCACTGACTGACTCAGTGGTACCACGGCTTATTAACCGCTCTCTGACTCAGCTGGTGAGGTGCTGGGTCCTCAGATTAACCCCCACTGGATGAGGCGAGGCCGTGCTGAAGATGACGCGCTTTTCTAGCAGTGTTGGGATGAACCTTGCAGCGAGGGTGTTCGTGTTCCCTGGGCTCTGGGTGCTGAGACACTAACAGGGGTTTGACGCTGCTGGTGGCTCTTGGTAACCTGGGAGGAGAGCAGGGAGGGGGGATTTTCGGGGTTCTGCTGCTGCGGGTGAGTTCAGTCTTGGAGACTGAGGTTGGTCCAGCTGGGTTTGAATCATAGAATTGTTCTGGCTGGAAGAGCCCTTTAAGCTCATTGAGTTCAATCGTTCCCCCAGCGCGGCCAGGGCACCACTACCCCATGTCCAGCCCAGGACAATGTCACATGGAGAGTAGGAGGCGCGAGACACGTTTTCCTTTCTCTATTAAGTGAGATCTGCAATTATCAACATCTTCCAGCTCCTGAGAGGCCTCCCACAGCCGTGTAGGCCCCACACGGGGCTTCAGCTGGCGACAAGAAACGTGCTTCCCTCAGTCCCTTTTCACAGACCCTTTGTCGCCCACGGGGCCCAGCAACCTTGGTACCACAAACCCCAAATTACTCCTCCATTAGAAGCGGTAGGAGCCCAGTTACTCAGCGCTGGCTGTGTGGGAGCAGCCGAGCTCCCGAGGCAGCAGCGCTCAGCACGCAGCCCAGCACCGTCACGGGCACTTGGCAAAGGCAGGGGGAGAAATAATCGTTGCGGGGACGGAAGGCACAGAGTGGAAGGCTGGAGGATGGGGGTTGCACCACCGCTCTGCCGGGTGATCGTCTGTGTGGAAGGTCGAGTCTCACTGGGCGGCTCTTCAAGCTCTTCTTGATAGGACAAGAGGAACCGGCCTCAAGTTGCCCCAGCCAGGGGAGGTTTAGGTTGGAGCTGAGGAACAATTCCTTCCCCACTGTCAAGGGTTGCCCAGGTGTGGCCCAGGCTGCCCAGGGCAGGGGGGAGGCCCCCTGATCCCTGGAGGGGTTTCCAAGCCGTGGAGATGTGGTGCTGAGGGACACGGGGCAGTGGGGCCCTGGCAGCGCTGGGGGAACGGGTGGACTCGATGAGCTTAAAAGGTCCCTTCCAACCAGAAGGATTCGATGATTCTGTGATCCTAAACGCGCCTCACACGTGCACGTTGCCCATCGCGAGCACGCCCGCCCACGCAGAGCCTGCCCAGCGCCAGCATCCACGGGCTGTGGGGGTGTCTCGAAGTGTTTATGACTCAAGCTCGAGAACACATTGTTAAAGCAAGGCTCGTGTCCTGGTGTTGCTGCTGACTTTCAAGCAAAATGGGCAGAGACGTGCCGAGCGCTGTCCTACCTGCTGAGAGCACGAAGGGAACAAAAGCTGCCACAGAGCCCTGCAGCTGAGAGAAATGCCTTTGTAATTTTAGAAACCGAGCTGCCGTGGAAACAAGATGTTGTGTAAGTGCTCCTCAGCCATGCCTGCAGGACAAGGGGAGGTCTGTGGTTTGAGCTACAAGAGTCCTGACTCTCTCTGGGTGCTGTGAAAGGCACAACGTCAACTGGGACCAGAGGCTGAGAAGCTCGAGGAGGCTGCTGAGGTTGCCTGGCATGGGGAGAGCAGGTGTGCTGCTCCCCTGGGTGTGCGGGAAGGGGCTGGGCCCTCCAGGTCAGAGGGCACAGCAGCGTCCGAGCTTTCTCGGTGGGCTTTGGAGGAGTCAGTGCTAACAGCTGCGTGAGGGAGATGTGCCTGGGCCCCCTCGAATGGAAGCTGCACCCTTGTACCATTACAACGAAGGTCTGTGACCCCTCGAGGGTGTCTGTCCCTCCACAATGAGCTGTCTCCAGCCCAAACAGGCCGGGGAACAGCAGGTTGCTCCCTCATCCCATGAGAGATGAGGGGACGGGGGAATCTGAAGCGATTCCTGACTTGATTTCCCAGTCCCCAGCTGTCGGTGTGTCCCTCAGCCCAGCCACTCGCGCAGCTGCCCCTGCGCCGAGTGCTTATCTCACCTCCCTCTCTGGTCTTCTGCAAAGCTCTTGCTGGAGGAACTTGTGGCCTTGTATAGCCACGTCTGGAGCAGGCCGGGGTGGCTGTTTGCTCTGGGTGAGCAGAGGAGCTTCTGCTCTGTTCCACAAAGGGCTGACAATCGTGGTAGCCCCAAGCATCATCCACATCCATGGCAGCAGCCTGAGATGGGAGGTCAGCCCCAGTCTCGCTCTGCAGCCCCACCACTGCTGGCTCTCTCCCGACAGAATCCCAGACTGGTGAGGGCTACAAAGGACCTCTGGGGATCATCTCATCCAATCCCCCTGCTTCAGAGGTATTCAGGGGGTGGTTTGGGGGCTGCTGGCTTCACACCAGACGTCACAAATGCTCGTGCTCCTTTTCACAGGCATCAGCAGCAATGAGAGTGCAGCAGCCGAGAATAAACCCGGGGCTGAAGCGGGTGAGTTCACGGGGGAGGACGCGGATCTGCTGCTCTGTCAGGATGTGCCGCTGTCAGGGAACATCGTTGCTTCCTGTCGTTTCCCGTTCTCACATCCCAAAGGCCTGTTTTGCATCCTGACCCCCTCCTTTCCTGGCACGGGGACGGGGTCCTGCTCCAGCCCCAGCCCCTCACTGGAGCTGCTCTCTCCAGGGCTTGGCCCCATTGGTGTTTTGGCAGGTCCTGACAGATCTGAGCACGGCAGATCCCCGTAGCGCAGGGAAGAAGGGCCCCCGCCAGCCTCTGAGCAGGGCTCACGTGCATTGGGCTGCAGGGGTGTCACCTAACCCTGTGGGAACACGTGAACAAAGGACACAGGGGCTGGCTTTGAGAGGAAGCTACTCCTGACCAGTTTTTAGGAGAGAACACAGAGATAGTGCCCGTCTTTGTGCCCTTCCACAGCGAAGTGTTTAGAGTTTCTTTGAACAAGGGTGAAGTTGAAGCCAGCGGTGCTTTAAAGCCTGCGCTGAAACAATGACACCTGGCAGCAGCGTGGTGGAAGCCAGCTCTGTCCATCCATCTGTCTGGGTTTCAATAGCTGAGTCGCTGCTGGGAAACCAGGAGTTTCTCAGGATGCAGGAATGAGCTGCACTGCCCGGGTCGGGCAGCTGAGAGGAGTTCTGGTGGCTTGTCCTGGTTATTCCCAGCTTGGGAGGTAACGGCAGAAGCATCAAACGACCATCAGGAAGAGCTGAGTCACTTCTAAATTGTAGCCCGTCACTGGAAAATCGTAGCCTCTCGCTAGATCTGCCACAGCAGCATCGTGCGAGGGCTGCTCGGCACCCCCACATCTCTCCTGGCAACAGCGAGGGGGCAGCGAGGGGGGGAAAGGAGAACTGAGCCCCGTTGAGGCTGGTGGTGCCGAGCTGCGCTCAGCCTCGCGCAGAGGCACGGAGCGAGCCTGGTTATTTTTAGGGCTCGGGCTGTGTGTGACCGTTGGTTGACCTTGCAGCTCTCCAGTCTGCTGCACACTGGCAAGATCCGAGCAAATTACTCCCCAGTTGTGCGCTGAATTAATTTGAAGCCTGAAGTCTCGTGGCACAACTTTGCAATCGATGGGGGAGTTGGTGTTTTAGAGCCGTGTCAGAGCAGGATCGGTGCAGCAGCCCGGGTTCAAAACCATTTTTCCATTGCACAAAGAGCCCCCTTTTTTATTTTCCTCTATTTTTTTTTTCATTTTTTCTGTTGTTTTCCAGAGTGTGAAGGCCTCAGGATGGAGTGACTAAGCCCACGGTCAGGTGTCTGGATGCGCTGCCCTCTGCCACCGTTGTCTCTGGATTTACGAGCACGCAAATGCCTCTGAACATCACGGAGACGCTCTGGTTGCTGAGAGTTTCAGGTCCTGCAGAAAGTATGAATCATGTTCAAAGGCACGTGCTCCTCAGAACAGAGGAGTGGGCTTGATCTGGAGATCCCAGTGTGCAGCACGGGCTGTGAATGGGCCACTGGCCACCACAGAGAGGAACCAGACCCAGTGCAGAGCTGGGAGCTCTGGGTGGTGCTTCCGAACGTCAAATAATGTCCCCTTTATTTCTTACAGTAATGCATCTGAATGGCCACGCTTTTTTTCTCTTGGTATTTCTTATCCTGCAAGGTCTGCCAGCAGATGACCAAGAGGGCAGGGAGGAATTTAGGCAGAATTCACTTGTTTTCAAGCCTTCGTGCTTTACTCCAGAGTTTAGAGAATAGAATCTGACCAGAAGTGATTGGAATCTGACCAGAAGTGATTGGAATCTGACCAAAAGCAATGAGAATCTGACCAGAAGTGATCAGAATCTGACCAGAAGCGTCCAGAATCTGACCAAAGGCAATGAGAATCTGACCAGAACCTTTGCTGGGTCTTGAGCAGCTGGACCCTGAGCAGTGAGAGGTGGTCAAGCCTGGCTGAGCTCCTGCTGAAGCACTTCTCATTGCCGTGGCCTCGCTCGCCGGTAAAATGAGCAGGTTATGCCAAGGAGTTAAAAACAAAAAACACCCAACCCCGGGCAAGCGCTGCAGTGCCTGACTTGCGCCAGCCTGTCTGCGCCAGCGAGGCGAGGGCTCCAGCGTGGGCACGCACTGAGCAGGATTTTGCCCTTTCAGGTCTTTGTTTATCGCTGCTCCTTGTTTATCGCTGGCCCTTGTAGGGAGAGCAGACCTGGCTCTTCACTGTTCATCAGGAGGGATGAGGATGTGCCCCGTTTTCTCCCATTATTTTTCATCGTGACTCTGGACCTCACACATGTGAAGATGTGGAAAGGGAGGGACCACCAGCACCATTAGTGTGCGGCAGCTTTAACATAAAAAAATAATGCTATGGCACCAAGCAAGGGAAAAAAACCCCACCCTTGTTATTTCAGGATTTAAAAGATGCAAGCGAGGAACAGAAGCAATTAAAACTTGCTTCATCCCATTATCTGTTATTTTAAGTCTCCTCCTCTTGTGCCCCATTTTGATGCACTTGCTGAGATTCCTGCTTTTTTATCAGCCTCTCGGCTGTCCTTGGAACCGCTCCGGTCCCTTGTGAGCACTCGAGATCATCTCCTTGAAGTGAGGAAATAGGACGCTTTGAGGGAAAAAGTCCTCTGCCTGGAGCCGTTCTTTCTTTCTTTTTGACCAAAAAAAGAAAATAGCTGCTGCTGTTTCCAGCAGAACGTCCTTTTGAGAGTGGGATTGTTCAAACATGCTGAGTGTCTTCTGCAGAACGTTCCCCAGTGATGCGCTGACCCCAGCCCGGGTAGGAGCAGCGTTAACACAGAGCTAGAAAACAGATTCTGATGGGCAC
>WEIS01022324.1:770-12020 GCA_013389965.1 Todus mexicanus | reverse complement strand
CTATACCTATCTTTAACTGCTTGCTCAACTACATAGATTTGTTTTTCTCAGTTTGACCCTATATGTCTATATCTGTGTGTTGTAGGTAGCTCATTCCTACGTTCAGACGTCCACATATAATTATGAATTAGAACATCTTGGCCTTAGTTACTTAATTCCCAAAGTATCTCTTTTGCTACTACCACCTACCATCATTTGTTATGTCTAGCTCCTTCTTGCTTTTGTGTGATTCATCAGCTTACTGGACCACAGGGGCATGTCTTTTATGTTGGAAATTTTGTGAGAAATCACTGATGACTTTGCATAAATTCTCAACATAAAATGTATTAAATATCAATTAAGCCTGTTATCAATATTGTTGGTTTTCAAAAGGGAAAAAGTCTAATAATGAAGTTCTTTTACTTGGCAACTGCATTAAAATTCTTTTGTTATTGAGATCAGCTTTTATACAGAACTACATGTTTGGGGATTTTTTCAGTACAGTCAAAGCTTAGATACTTTTTCTTTGGATAACAAGTACAAATTAAAAAAAGAAAAAGAAACTAAAGGAAAGGCAGTTGGACACATTTTCTCTTCCTGTTCTATCTTTATAATTCNATTTTCTCTTCCTGTTCTATCTTTATAATTCTTACACAATGTGTTCAAGAGGAGTGATTAAGATCCTGCAACATACCACCTTCTCTTGCAGTGGTAAGGGAGATCTTCACACAGTAGACTGCAGATAGATGCTCAGATCCTCTCTCTGACTGTATCAGTGTAAAAAATTGAACAAAAGATTTGAACTATTACTAGTCACTATTATAGTTCAAGAATAAGGTGAGTTATGAGTAATTTTCTTATTAAGAAGAGGCTAGGGGGATGACAGTTACTGGAGAGATGCTTGCATAGACTATCAGAGAACATAGAAGACAGGCACTTTTTTCCTCTTTCTTTCCTTCTTTTTTTTTTAATGATTTGGGGAGCAGATCACACTGCTCAAGAAAAATTCAGTGTATGTTATTGAGATTGAATTAGTGTTTTCTCATTTGCCAGAGTAAATACAGGACAGAACAAGTGAGGCAGTTACAATGCCTTTATCAATTGCTCAAATGTCTGCTGCCTGACTGCTATAAGTAACTTTCAATTACCTAAATAAATGAACGTGCAAAGTGTTTTCTTTTGAAAGCCTGCATTAGCCATAACTAACTAGCTAACTAACGAAATTAAGGTTGAAAACAAATTACAATTACGTTTTCACTCAGTGTCTGGGACTTCTTCCACTTACACTCACATTTGCAGTGCTGGGCCTTTACCTGCAGAAGAGCACTATGCTTTCCTCAGTTGTAATTGGCAGTGGCTTTGAAATTGTCTTTTGTTTAACAAAATAAGAGGATAAGATAAGAAAAAAAAAGAGATCAGAACACTCAACAAAATTTCATTATTCTGCGCACACTGAAATGCCAATTTGATTTCACCTCTGCCACCTGGAGGAAGCAGAGCTCATTTACTCATCCTAATGCCTACCACTGCATTTCTTCAGTATATGACAGTATACTGGCAAGGGGATGTGCAGTTTGGTTAGGGCAGGTGCTTGAAAAAAGAGAGCTCCTGAGTTGATTCTTGGCTTTGTTTTCGAGTCAGTGTTTGCTTATTGGTTTTGTTGTTTTGGGTTTGTGATTTTTTTTTGGTGGGTTTTTGTGAGAACGAGTTAATTTTTCAAGAGAATCCTAATACCTTGGCAGAAAAGTGCTTTTGCAAGGTTTTACAATTACTATTGTTACTGTTACTGTTGCTGCTTCTTTTACTACTACTGTTAGCCAGACTTGCTGAAGTGAGCTATCATGCTATATATAAATTTCTAAAAATTTTAAAAGTATGCAAAAAATGAAAAGCAAAGTTACCTCCCTTATAGACCACACAAACCTTAGTCATGTGCAACTGGAACAGACCACCAGATTTCAAATAAAGACAAGGAAATTAACTGAAGTTAAAATGTCAGTGGTTAATCCATTAAAATATCACCACCCTCTGATGCTGTTTTCTCTAACTGTGCTGTATAAATAAACAGCCATCTCTGTAGCTCAGATTCAGGAGTGCTTTTATTTGATCATTTTATGGCCTCATAATAAACTGGAGATCATTCATAAGAAAAATACTAGTTCGCTGTGCCTCAAAAGGTCCATTAGACAACATGTGGACAGTGAGTGAAATCACTGTGGAGTGTATCTAGGCAACATTTCACTCATAGATGAATAAAACTCTTGCCACTAGAGGTGCAATAGGTGTAGTACATTGGCATGAACCAAGTGAGTTTCTATATAATATATATATGTGTATGTATGGGCATACACACACCTGTATAAGTACATTTATATAAACACATGGAAATATACCGATGCCTTTACTCAAACAGATGGGTTTACTTATTTTATAAACCCCATACTATTCTTCTTGTCTTGCAGCAAAAACTTGGATCTATTGAAGCTATTCTTCCACAAAAAGAAGTAAATAATGTGTTGCGGCACGGTTTAACGATGGTTTTGCTAGCAGAAAAAAAACCCTCTGTTAAAAGCAAAAATGTATTCTGTAAGTAAAACAATTCAAGCAGGGGTGGCTTTAGTTAAAACAATCTGTTTGTGGACTGACACTGATTTATGAGGTGTAGTTTATTTATCTTCTTTGTTTGAATTGTCTTTTTCTCTTCTGGTGATCAGATATATTTTTAATATACTTTGTTTAGTTTTGGCAGAAAATTAAGTCCTCTGAGGATTAGTGGTGTACTGCACCCTGAATTAACTGCCAAAGATGCAATAATTTTTTTCCCTTCTGCTTAATTGTATTGTGGAAGCAATCAGTCATGCAGCAAAAGCAATTACATTTTTGTTTTTATTCTATTTTCTTACTATTTCTGTTAATATCAAAGTGCATGCAGTATTTGAAAAGATGCTTTCTCTCCAGCACGCTTTGTCTCTGTGGAAGGAAAACAAATCCAACAGTAACAAAATAAGTCTTGGTTTTGTGGCAGGGTATAGGGTAGAAGAAGTAAATATATATTCACAAATACCTCATCAAAAATATTTTATCAAAACATATTTAATGGATTTTGGCAAAAATGAAATAAAATTAGAAAGACATGCCTGCCTTCCCTGGAAAATTACATCCATTCAACAAAACCAGAACACCTGAATGTCAGAAATACTCAGCTGAAATATTTTTATTCACATCTGCTGATAATAATGCCCCATGGGCATTCAAAAGTCTCATGCCACTACTCTCAGTAGGTTTGGTTCATTAGCAAAGATTTTTTCCCCTTGGTGCACTTTTGGCCAACATGTAACATGACTTTTTTTTTTTTTTTTGATGTACTGAGTTTCCAGCTCCTAGGGGAAAAATATATTTGTTTGCTAAAACTTGAAGCTATTAATGAAAAAAAAAAAACCACAGTGATTTTGTAATTGAAATATTTGACATGGAAAGCATCTGATTTCTCAGGCAGTTTTATTTGTAACCTTGGTATTACAGAGATGCAGTGCTACAGAGTACGATACCAGCCAACTGACTAACCAACAGACTGGGATTCCGACCTCAACTACTCCATATGAGCAGGTATTTTTGGAAAACTGTATGACAGCGGAAAAAATTTTGCTTTCTTCTTCAACAAAAATCACAAGAAGGCTGTCTGCTCGTCTGTAGCACACAAAAAAGCCTCAGTCCATTGAACACTGCATCCAAATATGCTGAAATAAATCTGTCTTCCCCGTTTTATACCCTCTGATTGTACACCATTCATCTTCACCACTCAAAGAGGCAAAATCATTTCCAAATTACAAGCGGTTCTCTGAAATCTCAAAGGATCCAGGAAAGGTGTTGATGAGAACAAACAGCACAGATTTCTTTCGATCACATTTATTGATTACTGCCCTTGCTCTCACTGAATCCAGCATGAATTAGCTGCACTTGATAGGTCTAATTTTCTCCTAGTATAACCTGACGGAAATTAGAGAGGATGCTCTAGTGGAGAATTTGGCCATGGCGTTTCTTATGTATTTCTATGCTGAATGTACTCGATAAGATGTTAAGCTTATCAAATAAACAGCATCCAACATGGGGATTACACATTAATATCAAGTACAAAGAATCCAACCAATCTTGGCCATACTTTAATCATATATCTTGCAATTTTATGAGCTTTCATATGAGCAAGTTTCCATTTTCAAGAAATGCAAAATTTAATCATTTTGATGGGGTAAATATATCACCTCTAAACAGAGTTTACTAAAGGATTTCTTAAACATGTCAGAATTCATCAAGTTCCAAGAAAATTAAATGAATAGTCTCCTTTTTAAACATCTTGAACAACAAAGAGTTGTGAAAGTTCACTTAGTAGCATCCAAAGAGATGAACTCTACATTAATGATGGAAATCTAATTAGTAACAACCTATTCATACACTGTAACTCCAATGTGCATGCAAAGCAATAACTTTTGTTGATGTCTCATTATACTGTTCATCAAATTATAAATGTAATATATTTTCTAGTGTTTTGTATATAGCACTTAAAAATATCTTGTATACATTATTTTTGTACTGTAGGCTTGCTTGGAAAATCTATGAATATATTTACCAAACAATTCATTTAATAGATTTTACAATTTTTTCTGAATAAGATAAAGAACATTATTTCATTATTCCTCCAGCCCTTATTATGTAAAATATTACACATCTTAACATTATTGATTTTTTTTTTTTCCTTTAATGGAAATCTTTGGCATTCCAATTAATATTAAGTAACTTTCTTCAAAGCTCTTTTGCTTGACTCTTGAGCTTAATAGGCCAAAATTCAATTTAATAAAGCAGAGAGGAGGGTGACAGGGCACTAAAGTAGGATAATGAGAAATAAACACAAATCTTAAAACTTCTTCCACTCACCTCACCCTTCTTTCTAGGCTCAACTTCTCTCCTGATTTTCTCCACCTCCTCCCCCACAACGGCACAGAGTGATGGGGAATTAGAGGTTGTTCTCAGTTCATCACATATTTCTGCCACTCCTTCCCCCTCAGTGAGAGAACTCCTCACACTCTTCCCCTGCCCAGTGTGGAGGAACTATTCCTCCATGAACCACTTCAACATGAGAGAGCTCCCTCCCATGGGCTGTAGCCCTTCATGAACTGTTACAGTGTGGGTTCCTTCCACAAGGTGTAATTCTTCAGGAATGCGCTGCTCCAGCATGAGTTCCCCATGGGGTCACAAACCCTGACAGAAGATGTCCCTTGCTTCAACATTGTCTGCTCTCTCCACAGGTCCACAGGTCTTGGAGGTGCCTTTGCCAATACAAACTTTCCATAGGGTCACAGCCTCTTTTGGGTGTGAGACCCTCCATGGGCTGCAGGAGGACAGCCTGCCTCACTGCGATCTTCCCCACAGTCTGCAGGGGAATCTCTGCTCTGCTGCCTGGAGCACCTCCTTCCCCTCCTTCACTGATGTTGTGTCAGTAGATTTCTTTCTCTCACATATTTTCACTCCTCCCTTCCAGCTGTAGTTGTGTAGCAACTTCTTCCCCTTAAATCTGTTATCCCAGAGGTGCTACCACCATTGCTGATGGGCTCAGCCTTGGCCAGCAGTGGGTCCGTCTCGGAGCTGGCTGCACTGACTTCATCGGACATAGCGTAATCTTCTAGCAGCTTGTCACAGAAGCCACCCCTGCAGCTCCCTCAGCCAGCAAAACCTTGCCATGCAAACCCAGTACATGTGGTTTAACAAAAGTAATTTTAACAGCCTATTTCCTTAGAAAGTTAGGGAAAAGATCCACTTGAAAGGCCACCTTCTATCCTTCCCTGTGCTGCAGTTGCTATCAGCAACACAAACAAGCCTGAAACATCACAGTGCTGAAGAAGCCAGTGCTGCTGCAGGGTCCTCAAGTTCAGCCGTGGACCAGGCCACTGCCTGGGATGGAGTTTGGTCATCTCCAGAAGCTGGCAGTGGAAGCCACATTTTCAAAACACAAAAATGGGACCTGAAACAGATTAAGGAAGACTTTTAGTTTTGATATTAACCATTTGATGGCATTATTCCACTATATGTTAAAAATGAGAAAAATAAATTACCATGGCACTTAAACACTCTGTGTCATAATGGTAGGAGCAGACCTGAGCTGTTGTCTGAACCTAGAAACAAAGACATTCTGTGTCCATCCAAATATTACAGAAACCATCTGGAAATCTCAAGTACCTGAGACAGTGTTAAGGAATGATAACTGTGTCCTTCATTGAAATGGTTTTCACTTAGCCCCATTGTTTGGAGATGACGAAAAAGGGGAAATGAAAGGTAAAAGATGAATGTACAGAGAACAGTGCAAGTATGCATGAAAGATGATCCTACACAGTATACCAAATATAGCTGTGAAAGAAAGATCCATGAGTCAATGAGAGTGTCAGTGATGGTTAGTGCATTGCTCTGCATGGGATACAAATCAGGTCATGCCTTCCCATGGTAAGGAAAGTGTAGTTTCAAATAGCCTCTTATAATAACATACAACTGTGAGTAAATGTTGAACTCGTGATGACAATCACAGCATTTTAATTGCTAAATAAATTATGTTGCATATAATAGATAGCAAACTTGTGAATACCTTGCAGTTTTTCAAATACTAAAAATAAATTAACTATAGACTGAGAAAAAATAATCCTGTTCTCTCAAAAACATATAAAATTCAAAGCAAACCAGTACTTTCCTGAAGTTGGTAACAATTTTATTCTAAACAAATAAGAGAATTGGAAAAGTATCATTATAGGTATACATCTTCTGCCTTCTCCTCAACTCCTAGATCAAATAGTCTCCAACTGGGATGACATCATCTGACCTGTGTAGAACACTCGAAGCATGAGTTACATTGCTGAATAATCAGAAATTTTCTCCTAGCATGCCTGTTCTGTAGTCTGAGTTAATACACTATTCTGAAAATTGAATATCTTTGCAATCATTTTAATACAGAACAGAACAAAACTATGCTGAAAGACGCTTACATTTAAATAAATTAGAGCAAAATAGTAAATTGCAGAGGTTGAGATACAGGATGAATTTTGGGCATGAGGCAACTATGTCTTAAAAGGATTTAAAATACGTTTTATCTCTGAATTCTTGAGGAATGAAAAGAAAATCAGCAATAAAGAAAGCAGCCAAACCTTCGTAAGGACAGATCCACTGCATAATCCCTATTTACTGGAGTCTAAACTCTTGCAGACAAATGTAAATATTCAGCACAAGAATGTGTTCACATCGCAGACGTTCTTTATTCCTTCAGAGCAGGCCTCTTCAGTACAGCTCATTGTCAATACAAGATAGCTGTCTGTCTAGAGAAAAGAAAAAAACATGTTGCCCACTATAAGCTTAAACCCTGCTCCAAAATGAAGGTTACTCTAATGTGAAATAAGACTTTAAAAAGTCTTGGCATCAAGATCTTTTCAGACAATAAATATGTATACACAAGCTCCTTATTACAGATTCCACAAAAGACTTGATTCAAGTCTCTAAATGAAGTTTTTAAGAAAAGCCTTTTTTGTTTGTTTGTGTTGGGCAGTTTCTGTATTTCTTAAGTTTGGTCAAATCTTTAAACAAATTGGTCAAGATTTCATTAAATTACTGTGGTACATAGAGACACTGTAACCGAATGTGACTGCAGAACATACTCAATTCTGGAATACTCAACATGTGGCAATCTTCTAAAATTAAGGATTCTCCCATGCACTGTGTTTGTCTTGCATGTTATTAGTGAGCTCTAGTGAGAGTGGTTTGGTATCATAAAGTTTTAGCAAAGCTAATGGCCGTTTTGCACCATGCAGTGTAAACAGCTTGAATGTCAAGAAAAAAAAAAAAAGAGGGTGTGTGTATTTTCTTGACTATTATTACTCAATAATCTAAAAAGGTTGGTATGTCATATTTTGCCATTTGATAATTATTTTGCAATGTTCTTAGCAGACATATTGCTTCCTAGATAGAGATTGTCTGCAGATTTCGTTATAGACAGGATCCTTCAGGGAAGAACATTGCCTAATGAAATTAATCATTACACAGGTTTACTTTTTAATAAGGTACTTTGTAAGACATTATTTCTAGATAGAATGTATTAGTGCAGATTTGCTGTTTTGACAGTCACCACAGTATATGAGAGAGAGAAAGAGCAAGGAGGGAGCAGGATAGAGGTAGAGGAGGAAGAAAGAGAGGGAGAGAAGAATAATAATAAGTAGCAAAGCACAAACCATTGAAACTCATCACTGCTGATAATCTAGAGTCCAGAGAAAATGCTGAGACTGAGTGAAGGCCCAGTGATCAGTGTTGTATTGACACAGATGTGATGGGCCAGGTATGATATTGGCTTCCTATTATCCCAACAGTGAACTGTTCCCAGCAGAGGATGGAACACAACAGCCTGTTACTGGCAGAAGACCATCAGGGCTATATGGCCCATCAAGAAATGTTTGTTCAACTGCTAAGCCACTTAATAATTTGACTACAATCCCATCTCCACACTTTACACATTAACAGACACCTGAACTATAAATATTAGTTCCATTTCAGACATGTTATGTGGACGAGAATTCGACACCAAATCATAAGGATGGACTGGCAGGTTTGTCCTCCTCGCCCACCGCAGAAGGGACGCCTTGTGGTAAGATTTGCGCCTCGGCTAGGCCGAGTGTATGTTTACATCTTTGTATGTTTGTGTGTATTTTCTTTAGCTATGTTTCGATTTTCTGCAGCTGGTGTATTTATCACTGGCAGTCTCAAAGAATCTGTATATGTTTCAAGTGTAAATAAATTGTAATATTTTTGTATCTGCCTCTTGTGAATGCAACCAGGCCTACAACATACAGGCTGTTTGCGAATCTGGTGTCAGACCTATAGTCAAAAATGTGCTATTCGTGCATCCAACTGCTCTCTTAGAAGGGAACCAGGCCTATAGCATATGCGCTGTTTGTGAATCTGGTGTTGGACCTATAACAACACTTAAATTGTGCTATTTCTGCCTCCAACTGCTCCCTTAGGAGGGAACTGGGCCTACAACCTACAGGCTGTTTGCGAATCTGGTGTTGGGCCTATTGCAACACTTCTTCGTTGGCATACCTATTAAGAGATAAGTCCAGCCACCCCTAGTCCCTCTAACATCTGAGGACCAGCTAGAATGCAAGGAGATTTATCTCTTACGAAATTTACCCCCCCACTTCACACAACAATTGGTTAACTTGCCTCTGTTTCAGAATATAGGACTTGAACTTTTTGTCTGTTGTTGGTTTTGTTAATAGTGCCCTGTCTATTAACTTGTGGTTATATGCAATTCAACAACTGGTAAGACCTTTGATTTAAAAATAACAAAAAATAAATCAATGAATCCAAGATGCAGGATACACATAATTGCTTACAACAGCTTAAAACCTACTTCTAGTGAAGCTTCACCATCCACTGGTGATAGATTTCCCTGAAATCTCTTTTGCTTATTTGCAAATATATTTTGCCTCCCATCCAAAGTATTCTTAAATGTTTTTGAATAAAACCTAATACTTCGAGGTTAAAAGAGGAAATATGTTTCCAGTGACCATCAGCAGTATTATCAGATGGCTGATGCTTTATGAATTATTGTTCAAGGCTTGTACCACTGGAAAGTTTGATCCTTGTTTGTTTGGTTTTTTTTCTTTAACTTTCATATTTAGTGTTGCCTCCAGAGTTAGCTTCAGAGGCAAGAAAACCAGCATATTACCTTGGGTATGAAATCAGTTGTTCCACAAGTGCAAATCAGTCCAAGGGGACGGAGGATGATGCAGGAGCTCATGCTTCAGCTTCATGTGTATCCAGTGCCAGGTTAGTTTTCTGCAGGCCACATTGGTGCAGGGAGATACGTCTTCTGCCTCAGTGCTGGAGCAGAGGGAGATGTCTTTCATGTCAGATAGTCAAAAGGCATATGGTGGATTATTCCTCTTTCTCTTTCCATCCGCGCATATCATCTCGTATGGATATCTGCTTTTTTTCTTTAGTTCAACGTTTGTTCTCAGAATTCACAGTAAATGACCTTCTGAGGCAAAAACATGCTTCTCTAGCAAAGGGTATATTATGAATTTAACATAAAAATAAGAAATGTTAAAAACAGATAAGGCATCTGAAAGGGCATGGCATTTTACTTGGTTTTATTGTTGTGAACCAAGGTCTAATTCACAGAAATTAGCCAGAGCTCTATGGGCTTGGTATTTTTCTCAGATAAAGCAAACAATCTGCAAAAGAAAGGAGGAAAAACCAATTATTTTTGTGAGCATAAACTATAAACTATCAAATTTGCTAATTTTGACGCTAGCTTCACTCTGAAGTTTAGCCAGCCTTTTATAATTTAACAAGTAGCCCTGATAATCTGCTACATTGTGCACAATCGTTATGCCATTTCTAATTAAAATTGACAAACCCCCTGAAACTTCCCCTAGACAAATGTGGCAAGTTTATAATAGCTTGAACTGGTTTAACTCCTCGGGACTGTATTCTGAAACAGGCACTTGTTAGAAGAGAAACAACAATGTACACAAAACTAGAAAACACCTCTGCAAATGCTCAGAGAATCATCATAGACTTCTTGTGATGATGTCTAAACAATGCTAACAAAACCTTTACTGTATGAGAAAACATAGTGAAAACACCATTTTCTCTCCAGGCATTTTAAAGATACTTTGTGCTTATTTGGAAGAGAAGTCTCAGAGAAAAATGTTATCTCATGCACAGTGTGATCAGGGCTGCCGTCTGGATGGCTGCTTGTCTGTTAAACTTCAGACTCCTACTGCAGAATATAATGTATGCTGGGGCTCTTATAAATGACCTACTTAATCTTGATAGAGGCAGTGTTGGACCACTTAATATAAAGGCATCATTTGATACCTTCCCCTCTCCAGCAATGAGACAGAGTCCTTGTAGTGCAATAGAAGAGTGAGTGGAGGGTGACGTACAACAATTTGTGGAGAGGGAAGCCAGATTCCTTCAGTCTTTGTCTGTACATTACAACACAGAATTCTTACAATCTTCCCTTCCGTATCTAACTGCGATTAAAACTGGTTGAGTAATTTAACATATTTATAGAGAAATCACTTTCCCTGCTTCTCTGAAAATAGTGCAGGTCTAAATGACCATTTTTTTGACGAAGCAAATGAAACACTGGGGAAAATGTTGCTAATATATACATGTGCTACGTACAGTCATGCAAGAGTGCAGGCATTTTCCATATTTCAGACTAATTTTGCCTGC
>WEIS01022313.1:0-21311 GCA_013389965.1 Todus mexicanus | reverse complement strand
GGCCATGGCTCAGACCATCATAAAGAAAAGGGAAGAGATGAATATTTCACAGCCATCAGCCAAAAAAATCTAAGAATCCAGGGTGGCATCGTGCTGAGGTTTATTTGCCCCTCGCTGCAGACTTCCACGTTGAGCAAAATTGATAGAGGGAGTTCAAGGTTTGTTTCAGAAACACAGGGCTGTGGCTGAAAACACAAACGAGGCTGAGGATCTTCCGAAGGCTGAGCTGCTCAGCGCTGCGCAAGCCTGTGTCCAATTGCCAAGGCACTCGATCTGGAAATCAGACATAGCACACACCATCCCGATGAAAAATATCACACGTGGTCTAGATTTCAGGCTACTTTCCAGTATCTCAAGGAAGAGATCTTTTAATTGAAAGCCTTAATGTTTCTCGTTATATTTAAAATCAGAGCGGAACGGCAATAAAATTGGTCATGGGATTGAGGCAAGTTTTAAGGGAGAGAAGGACATTTATTCTTCCTTTTTTTTTTTTTTTTTTACATTGGAGCATCCTTTAGAAGGCCGTGTACTTTTGAAGACGTCAGTGCAAGGATTAATAATTAAAGGAACAACAACCGCATGTCTCCGCGATGCACACACGAAAGCAACAGCTCGGGCCGGAGGCTGGAGTCTCTGGGGACGCTCTGTTTTTGCTGGCATTTCACCTCCGCTTGGTATTCCTCGTTATTTAGAACAGCACTTTCCCACTAACCTCTGCCAAGGAATGTCTTACCTAGCAATTTGCGGCTGACGGCGAACCTCAGCGCTAGCCCGAGAAACTGTATCTGCGCTTTGTTATCAGCTTGTTGTTGAAAGAAGATGTGGAGGTGCTCAAGTAGATTATAAGCAATTTGAATAGTTGTGTTCTGGGGTGAAAACCTTCCAGCCACCAGCTGAGCGGCGGTGGGTGCTCCAGCCAACCCGATAACCCCAACTTGATGCGAGTTGCAGCTGCGGTTGCCCAAGACTTGTGAAAAAGCAGGCTCCAAAGCTGCTTCCTTTCCACTCCCTGGAGCCAGATGGATGTCAACAGGCTACGGCAATGAGACGGAGCCGTTTCGTTCCCCGGCGTGGCCTCCAGCCAAGCAGACGCCTCGCAGAGCCGCTCTGCAGAGCCGACCGGCAGCCCCGCGGCTGGGAGCATCTCGCCGAGCGCTGAAGGCTGTTCAAAGCGTTGGCTTGAAGAAGACAGTCTCTGACTTGCATGTGGTTTCCCTAACCAGGCCCAAACTGCTCTTCCCCTCCCTCCCCATCCTTCCTTCCTCCATGTTGGTAGTCTTCTCATTCATTAAAAAAACGGCTAATTATCTCAGCAGCTTGGAACTGGGTTGCGGCATGGAATTAAAACCAGCTTTTCCTTTTGGCATCCGCCACCTCGTGTAATTAATAAGACAAGAGAAAGCCAGAACATGCAGGTCAGCCTTGAGCATGAGGTAGGGATTGAGCGGGCACAGCCAGCGCGGCAGCTCATGTCCAGGATGCTCTGACGCCGGCCTCGGCGAGGGTGGGTTGCCATTTGGGGCCAAACTGGGGAAAAGGAGGAGGGGATGAGGTTCTTCCCTGATTCTTCCCCTTGTTTTTCATCATTTCAACTCAAAATTTGGAGCAATTAGTGCGCAGTGAAAACCCCACACTCAATCTTCAGCCCCTCTTTGCTGGGGAAGGAATAGGAAAGCAGTCCAGCAGGGCTTGACAGCGTGTTTTGACCATCCCTGCCATGCTGAGCAGACCAGGATGCTCTGAGAGCCAGAACTGTTGCAGACAACTGTTTTGATGGAGATCTGGAAAACAGATGGAGCAACCTGAAAGCGAAGGAGAGATCAGCACCGCTCGCCCGCCCGCCTGCGTCAGGTCCACTCCCTGCTGCTTTGGCATGAGCAAGCGGCCACCAAATCCAAATGGAAATGCTGCCCTGCTTCCTGGCTGCAGGCGGGACAAGGCCGAGGACCTCATCTTGCAGAGCTGAGCTGGGGTGACGCAACCCTTCCCCGCAGCCCCCCTCCACCCAGCTCACCCCCGGCTCGAGGTGGTGGCAGGAGGGCGATGCCTTTGGGCACTGTCGCAGAGCGGCGGCGGCGCTGGGACAGAGCAGACACGATCCTCCTCCAGACTCACTGGAGCGTTAGTAGAGCACAAACTTTCCACCCTGCTTCTACAGGAGCATTTGGGCTCCTCTTGCCCACCCTGCTGCCAACAGCATCCCTGCTCGCCACCCGCCGTGCCTGCTCCACGGAGCAGTGATTTACAATTTGTTGCTGCTGCCACCGAGCAACTACACAGTAGTGCTTACTACGGACTTGCTCGGCTGCCAGGATGCCCCCGACGGGCGGCAAGATGCTGCTGGAGCTGGCAGGCCGGAGCTGGAGATCATTGCTCCTGGGGGAGCAGCGACGCCAAATTGGGGTTCTAGCCCTTTAAATCCGATCCAGTACTGCAAAAAAAAGGGCGAGCGAGCAGGAGAGAGCCTTCAGACTCTTTTAATTAAAGCTTGTACCATATTCTGTCTTCCCAAGTCGTGGCAGTCACTCTCGCTTCGTCAGGACCTCACGCCGACACCGCGGCATGGATGGGGGGAATCGCTCACCTGGGACCGGCGGCAGTAGGTATGCGCGGAGGGACGGGGCTGCTTGCATGGCTTCTTCCCCCTCTCCTCACTGTCAGCTGGAAGCATCCCCCCTTTTATTTTTTTTCCCATGTGTTTTCGTTTGCCGGAGAGAAAGTCTAACGTGTGGCTTCGGGCTGGTGGGGATGGTGGCAGGAGCCTTCCTCCCGCAGCGCACCTAGGGGCAAGGGGCTCCCGGTCCTGCCATCGCATCTTCTCTTCCCTCCCCTCTCCCCCCCTTTTCGATAACTAAGTGCATGCCCTAGAGTTGTGGGGTTTTGGTTGTTCTTTTTTTTTCCCCTCTCTCGCTCCTTAAATCAAAGAGCTGCCCGTCAGCAGAAGATAAGTTGAGATGCCTGTTTCATAAATCACCGGAGAAGTTGGTCGCTGTCGCGCTCTCGCTGCCGGTTGCCCCCACCAGCTCCGCTCGCGGCTCCTCTCCCCTCTGCCTCCCCCCTTCTAAGTGCACCAGGTTAAGAGAGTTTTGCCATATCCTTCCATGCGCATTGCACTCTCAATGCAGAGCATTTCTTAAGAGCCTCACGGACCGAATCCCGGGGTTATTAGGAAAGACGACGTATTCGTACTGGAATCTCATTTCTTCAGCAGTATAACCCATCGCAGCTTTAGCTGGGCTTATAAATTGCCCTTCAGCGGGAACATTGTGCACGGAGAACATTTAACTGCTAACTATCCCATTCACCAATCGATTTTTCTCTCCCCCTCTGCTCCTAACTGAGTGATCTCTTCATTTGTATTTCCACGCGACGGGGCTATTTCTTTAAATTATTGCTGTTCCTCTGTCGCCGTCTCGGGTTGGTGCATCGTTAGGGTGCCCTGACCTTAACGAGAGCCTGTTTTTCTCTTTACAGCCAGGTCCCAGGTGAGTGTGGGTCCCGAGGAGTTTCTCTCCTGCATGGATCCCTAGAGGGGTACAGAAGCTCTGCCAGGAAAACATTTCTCCTGGTGCCTATCTGAGGGTAATAATACTTTTGACAAATAGCAGACCTCCTCGAGGCTTGAAATAGGGTTGAAAAAGCAGCCACTAATCTCCTGGAGAAGTGCTAGATGGTGGCCACCGCTCTCGGTAAATCAGGAGACAAGCTGTTTATCTACGGCACGTTGAGACATTAGCACAGCAGAAAAAGAAAATCCTTCTGTTAATGCCCAGGCAAAAACTCTGTCTTGTTGTCATTTCGCAGGACAGGGGGTTTGCCTCGGGAATACTGAGAACTCAGCACAGCCCAAAGCGTGCAGGGCTGCCCGGACAGGTTGGAGAAATGGGCTTTTTTCTCCCTGACAGCATTTGCCGCAAGTGAACGAGCAACGGGACGGGGAACTTGTAACTGAGCAAGAGAAGTGGAGCTGTAGACAGGTGTAGGAGCAGCTGAACAAGAGCACCTGGAGGTATCAGGTGGTTTGTGGGCAGCAAAACATTTTGACGTGAGCAGTCAAAGAAAGGAAACCTAGAGAGGAGAAGGAGGAGGAGGAGGCATAGTGCCTGCAAGCAAAAGCAAAGATGCCAGGGCAGAATGAAATCTGCAGCACAGGCTCCGGGTTAACTCCGAGGGGTGGAGGGCTGTGGAGGAAAAGAGGTGTTGTGTACCCTGGGGTTTGGCATTTATCGGTTTTCTGGGTCAGGGTTGCTTTCCTCAGTAGCTCCCATCCCTTTGGTAGTGATTTAACCATTTGTGACTTTTGGTGACATTAGGAAGGAGTTTGGCCCTTGAGACTGAGATGTGGGATAATAGCTCCCTTGTTTCCAGCTTGCTGCAGGAGAAAAATGACCTGGCAAAGAAACACAAAAGTGCCTGTAAGTAAAATAACCTGTTCTGTGGTCTGAGCGGGGCTGCAGAGAAACTCTTCTTGGGTGAAGCCCTTGAAACTATTTTCTCCACCCCACGGAGCAGAAAAACCCCGAGTAGGATCTGAAAACCACTGACAAATACAAGTGGGGCGAGAAAAGATGAACAAAATGTACATCTCGGTTCAGCAAAGTGACTCAAGCCTCACAAGCATATGGAGGGTGGGGAGTAATTATTTATAGTGCCATCAGCAGAAATAATAGAATGAAATGAAGGGCTGAAAAGTTTTGCTGACTATTAGGGAATGTGTCCTGGCACGGATTGATAATTCCAGGGCCCAGCCCTTTCCATCTCCAGCGCTACTGAGTGTGCAGCCTGGAGACCCAGCAAAGCCTCGCTGGGGTGGGACCCCCCTGAAAAAGGACAGGCAGCATCAAGGAGCTGAACCCACCTGGAGGATGGAGTTTAAATGTCAGCTACGACTTCCCCCCAAGCTACCTCTGGTGCTCAAGCCTGGATCTATCTCCTGGTGGATACCTGAACTTTGAGGGGAGCAGCTCCCTGCGGCAGGGCAGGGATGGGTGGCCAGGTTTGGCTTTTCTATTCTAATTTTATGAATACTGAGATTAAAGAGGAGGGGGTGGGGAAGAGTCGTTTTTGAGATCAGCAGTTTTAGTAATTCAGTAATTCAGTAATTCAGTGCTCTGTCCTCCGTAATGAAGCTCCGCATTCGGTGTTTCAAAACACTCTTGAACGATGATGACAAAAGGACTTGGAGGGATTGGCAGGCAGGGAATCGCTCACCTGGCATTACTCAGATTAAAGGTGACCTGTATAAGGTTCTCTTTTCTAAATTGAGAAAATTGAGTTTGGACTCTTCTTCGTGGCTTTGTGGTGATGAAAAGGCCTCTTTTTTTCCCTTTTCCTTTTCTTTTTTTTTTTTTTGTTTGTGGATGATGAGTAGCATCGAGCTAGTCTCTCCCCATCTGGGCAGATGCACTGGAGGGCTGAGATGGCCGCTGAGGTTGCAGGTGGAAAGGGTGAATTTGAGCCCTGGTCAAGCAGTCAGCCCACAGTAAATTTGACAGGCAGTCACCAATATCATGCAAAAAATTATCCAGGTAATAAGTTTTCTATAATCTCAGAGCTCTTTCCTTCCCTCCAGACTACTTGATAACATCACAACAGACCAGTCCTCAAGTAGGCGCGAAGATCAGAGGTTCATAAAAGTCCCAAAGAGCATTTTGCTCCATCTTGCCCTGTTTGCCAGTCTCCAACTATTCAAGATTTTCCTAGTACAGATAAGACCTGAATTTCTGAAGAAGAGATGGAAGAATAATTCTTTTTTTTTTATTGTAGGTAATGACCTTTCCTTCTTCCTTTACTCCATACACTGGAAAGAACACAATCACAAGAGGCATCGCTCTCAGTTTTGTCTTTTCTTTGCCAGCCACCTTTAAACAAAAGAAAAATAGCAGGATATCTGGAGCAGGAAGGGACCAAAATGGATCTGACTGAGATAAAACCTAAATTTACTCTTTCTAGCTGCTAGAGTCTAATATATTCTCCTATTCAGAGCAAGCGACGTATGTCAACCCCATTCTACATCTCTGGCAGGGTATTACAGTTTGAATTAGTATGATAAATTAAAAACAGTCGGGCAATCCTACGGAGGTCTTAAATCGTACAAACATATTGTGTGAATGAAATTGTGCCATGATTAAGAAAAATGTTTGAGATCCAAGCATTAGTGTGGCACAGCAATCCAGCAGGATGAGAGCAGTCAGGTCCAGGGGTCTCGGCGTGATCCAGATGTGGATCACGCTGCTCATCTGATCGTCTTCACTGATCATCTGGATGGTTTAGCTGCTTTCAGGTAGCCTTTCAGAGCAGGCTAATCCATCGTCTGCTAGGGTATTTTCTTCTTTGATTTTTTTTCCTTCAGGACACGTTTTTTCCCTTTGAACATAAGCTACTTTCAGTGTATTATTTAAACCTCACATTTTAATGGAAGGGAGGTAAGAGGCTGCACAGACAATGTAAACCTTGTTTTCCGTGACCACCCAGAGACTGCCAAAAATCAATTGTCTGCTAGAGGCTGCTTTTTAAATAAAGTTAAGCCAAATTGCATCAGAAGCCCTAGGGATCCCTAAAAGCAGGTTTTCAAGAAAGTCACGGACAGATGTTGCCCAGTTTGATACAGGTTTCACCTTGTCATTCCTTTCATGCTACAACCTGGTCTGTTCAGGAACCGAATTACTCTGAGCTACTTCTGGCTCTAACCAAAGCATCAGCTCCAGTTTGAGAACTGCTCAAGTACTTTGGGACACTGAGGCAGTTTCGAAGTGGATTCATAAACGCTTGGGAGCTGCAGATGCTTTGCTGGAAGCTGATGGGAGGCCCCCAGGTGATTTTGCAAAGGTTTCTCTTGGAGGCTTTACTGAAAGAGACCCTGTAGAGTTGGGTGACACACGTTCCACCCTCAACTCAGCACCCTGGGCTGTGGTTGTGCAACTGGGGTGTAAGACCCAGCCAGGAAACCCACTGCTCCCACCCATGGAGCCCAGCCCCACAGCTCGCTGCTTTCTGAGTTTCTGATGACTTTAAGGAGCACGAAAGAAGATTCAGGCATTTGAGATAATTCTCACCCATGAAAAAACAAGCTGGAAGAGTAAATGGATTCTTTTCTCCATCAGATCGGACCATAGACTAAAGATGCAATTTTGTCCTGTGACCTGCTGATTGAAGAAAAGAAATCGTACGGTGCTGTCATCAGAAAGCTTGATAAATAGTTTATTTCCTCCTAAAATGTCATTTGTGAGAGATACAGGCTTTCTCTGGGATACAAGTCGAAGATGGATCTGTGGAAAATGCTGTCACTGCTATTTACAACCTAGTTGAACTGTGTGGCTTTGACAAGAGGTTTTATGATGAAGTGATATGGGCTTATATTGTTTGTGGCACAGAAGACAACAAAGGACTCTGCCTAGGGTCACATTTAATGCTTGAGAAAACAATTACAGCTCTAGACAGGCTGAGAGCAACTAGAAGCATCAAGAAACCTTGAATGGTCCTGCTGATCCCTTTGGTAACACTGACTCTGCTTCTGCCCCATGTCAGCTACTAAAAACCCATCAGATGTTGTTCTGGGTCAGAGATGGACATCCTGAGCTGCTCAAAGGTGGTCCATGGTCAGCTGCAAATTGTCAAAACCACTGGTGTAGACACGTCTTGGCCATCATGTGATGAACGTCCAGATGAAACTGTGTCAGGTAGGATGCAGCCACTGTGTGTCCACTATGTGAGTGCCATGATATAACTAACAGGTTTGTACAGCAGAGCAGGCTCTTGGTCTAGCAGTAGGACATCAGGACTTGTTCTGGGATGTGGAGAAAGCAGAGTCTGCCTCATTGGCTTCCTTCTTCCCCTTCCTGCCACCTCCATATGTGCAACATCTGTGGCTGCTTCAGGTCAGAGCAGATAGGAGGGATTTGGGAGCAACCAGGGCTTGGTGAGGACAGCTGGTGGGACGAGGGTATTCTCTGGGTCCTTGAGACCCTCTACAGCTTCTGGGACCTGCTGGGGGCACCAGGTTATGTTGGGAATATGAATCAATAAGGGTAATGCTATCAAAGTACTTGACAAGGCAGAATAAGCATCCTTGCTGTGCAGGTTCTTCAAGACCAGTCCATGAAAGTCCCTGGAATAAAAAAAAGATACTTTTTTTTTGTGATAATATGCCTAAGTCGGATTCACTGTAGAGGATTTTAAAGAACAGATTAGCTGAGTTTAATAGCGTGAATTATGAAAAGAACCTGCTCTGTGCGAAGCAGAGGGTCACATTGGATGATTCACTAGGCTTTTTCTTGACCGTTACTTGAACACTTCATGTCAAAAATGTGATCCACATAAAATCGCTGCAGGCTGATGGAGAGTATCTTCCAGCTCTCAGTGTCCAGCAGCTACAGGAGGAAACATTTCCCTCTCTGTCAGTAGAAAAAAAAAAAGCCACATAGGCTCAGGGCAATGGTAAGTGAGCTCCATGCCTTGACAAAGCCACTATAAATAGTGAGGACAAATTCCCCTCTCACCAAATATCCTGGAGGAGGGCAGGTGCAGCACATACCTGCACTTACAACTTCTCAGCTTCTCTCAATCACTCGTGGAAACTTCCTGACTTGAAGGCTGCATTTCTCTCTGTTTCAATGCATGATTTTACTCCTCCTTGAGCCTGTTTCTGCTTTTGAGTACCCTGGCATCTTCCAGGAAGACATAATTGTGCACTGCTTGCAAAAATACTTCCTCTGGCTTTGTTTTTAAAATCTTCTCTTGGTAATTTCATGGGGTATCTCTTAGGTCTGATGCTGTGAGTAATAGCAAGTATTTATTCTCTACCCACTTATCCCTTTCAACCACTTCTTTGCCAGATTGAAGGGCTCTAACATGTTAGACTATTTTCTTGCAGAAGCTGCTCTCTGTCTCCGTCCAAGTCACTTCCTTCTCCTCACCCTCCCTCACTCCGTTATCTCCTTTCTCAAATGCATTGAGCAGAAATGTATGCATCATGAAGGTGCATAATGGATTCAGGCGAAAGCATAGTTTCAATTTTATCTCTGTTTCTTTGCCAGAAATCTCTTACATTGCATTTACCCATGGCTGTGCTGGACTTGGAGCAGATGTTCTCAAAGAGGCACCTGTACTCCTCCCAGTAACTCGTTCCTGAACAGCAGTGGCTAGTTTGGGGTTTACCAGTTGGTAGGGAGGCCACAGGCTATTTTTCTCACTCATTAGTCTCATTATTTTGCACTGATTGGCACTGAAATTCAGCTCTTTATTCTTCAGGCACTGGATTTTGTGAGGGTTTTTTCTTTGGAAACAGTTGCAACCAATTCAGATTTTGAATATCCTGATTAATTTTGTAGCATTAATAGATAGATGTTGTCACCTCGCTCCTCACACACCTCCAGTTCCCAGATAAATTGCTAGTAAATGAGTAGATCTATTTTACAGGTCTCTCTGGGATTGCAATAGGAAGTTGCTTTCATTATGAAAAAAAGATCGTTTATCTTTGTTTCCTGCCCTCTTTCCCCATCTCCTTCATAATGAAAAGCAATGCAAACAATTCACTTAACCTTTCAGCTATGACCTGTCTCTCCTGAGTGTGCATTTTATCCGGTGATCATCTATCAGCCACACCACCACCTCCCTGGCAAACCTCCTTCCCCCAAGGTTTCTGGAGAGGTTTCATTGTCACCTCTTACTTCTCTAAGCAAGTTGTTGGTCAACCCCCCTTTTTGCCCCGCCACATTGATCTTCTCCATGCAATTTGTCACGTTCAAGGACCTATGTCCTCCTCAAACAGGACTTGTGCTTTTTGAGAAATGTCTTTTAACAGGATCTTCTGCGTAGCTGAATGAACTTTTTCTCCTTTTAACTCTGGGTGGTTTGAGAATGTGCGATTAGATGATCTTGAAGGTTGTTTCCAACCTGGATGATTGTATGATAATTCCAGGCTTGCAATAGTTTTGTACCAGTTATTTTGCTCTTTTAACTTCTTTTTTATTTCAAACAGCATCTTATCTTTTCATATACTTCATATATAATGTGCATATATGTACACACACGATACATATAGTGGTGTAAGAAGCAGCATATACATACAGTATAGTGTGTCTGTATTTATAGTGTATTTAAATATATAAGGTCACATGAGCAATGCTTACATCTTGAAGAGGTCCTGGACATCTCAGAGCCAAACTAAAGGTTGCTTTTCTGCTTTTGGAGGTGATGATTTTAGCTCCAATAGTTATCTATTATGTCCAAAAATAAATGTAGTGGTCTTCCAGTGAGGTGGGCTTGATGTAGTCTACCCAGCGTGTATCTTCCCATCACAGAACCCCACCAGTCAACCTCTTTCTGACAAAACCTGAGTGACAGCTGTATTGCTATCCCCACCCAGATGGGTATCTCCAGGCTTTGAGTTCCAGCAGTGGCAAAAATAATGAAGGCAAGTGCTCTGAGCTGTGCTCCGCACTCCTGCCTGCTTGGGATGGAACTGATAAACTAGCAGCAGTGTAGCTGGTTTCCACTTCTCAGAATGCAGCAATGCCAGCTGGAGATTGCCTGGGGAGCCTCCTCAGCCATGGACCAGCAGAAGACAGGGCCATGGGAGGGAGGGCTGGATACTAGCCCCTTGCACCACCTCTGTATACCAACCCCTATTATTTTCCTACCTTTTGTCCTGGTTTGGGTTAGAACAGAACAGTTCTGTTCTATGACTTTTACTTTACAGCTAAGTCTGTCTGAAGTTAGCAGCATGTTTACCAGACAGAGTCTGCTTCTAGCAGTGATAACACTCCATGTTTATAGTTAGTACCAAGGACTGGTGTGCAAACCAAGGGCACTGCTAGATTTTGTGTACCACACTGGGGGGTGCAGGAAAGTAAAGGCTGCACCTTCAGGGAGGAGCAAACAGGACAGGTGACCCTAAATTAGCCAGTGAGGGATTCCATCCCATATACGTCATATTCGGTATAAAGCTGAGGGATCACGAGGGTCTCGGCCCTTCTCTCTTGGCCCTTTCACCATCTTGCCCTTCTTTCATTTCCCTGAGATTGAGCTGCTCTCTCGGCTTCGGGACTCTTCCTCACTCGATNGTATGGTTGTTGGGGTCAGCCTTAAATATGTTTTACCAACATCTTGTGGGAAAATGTGGATCAAAATTGCAGTGCTGCGTGAGAGATGACTGGCTTCTATTTCAAACGAAGTAAGTAGAACAGGAGTGAGAGGGGGAGGACATGCAAGAGCACGGTTGATCAGGTGAATAAGCAAATGAAAACTTTCACAGAGTGATATCGCAAGAGGTAAAACTTCTGAGTTTAAAACCAGAACGTTTTGTTTAACCAAAAGACAAAGAATGTTTGAAAGCACCTTTGCTTATAATACACATCCCCTGCTTTATGGTGTGTTTATTAAACATACATAAATCAGGGAAGTGAAGCACCTTTTGATAAGTACTGTCTCACAGCGCTGCTGAAAAGCAAAGTAAGCACAGACGAAGCTGTTTTACAGAACTCAAGAGCTTCTAGCAAAGTCTTGGTTTACAAGAAGACGTTACTTCAAACAGTTATCTTAAATCAGTGGTGCGTGAGCATGTGCTAACGTTAATCAAGTGCATCAGGGGGTTTATAAATCCTTGCATTTGCTTTCTTGAGGCAGGACAAAGCTGCATGAGGGGGTTGGGCAGACCCAGGCAGTTCTCTCTGCTTTGCAGCTGATTCCAGTAGGAACACCAGTTGCTCCGTGTTGTGAAGTGCACCACCTAGGTCCCACCCACACCCTCGTCCATGGTCTGGGAGCCTATTTAAGCTCAGCCCTGGACCTGTAAACCCAGTTTGTGCTGTGGCTGTGCTTGTGTTCAGCTGGTCTTTGCCTTCTGGAAGGATCTCAGAGCTATAATTTAAGTAGCTTTTCTACCACCCTGTCTCCTGGATGGACCTACCCTGCAGCTTTGTTTTCAGCCCCATCTGCTCCTGACTGAGCTTCTTAGGTGGGACTTTGACCTAATTTGTCACCTTATCTGGGACTGCTGCTGTGCCCTGTTATGAGCACTTAGCTCTGCTCATTGAGTTCAGACTCTGTAGGACCTCTGTTGGTGAAGACATTGCCTACGCTAGGGCCACTCTTGGCTCCTGGTTCTGTTTTTCCCACCATGGAGTAAATCCATCTCTGCCACTCCGTGACAAACCTGTTCTTGACCAGATGTTTCATCTCTGAATCTCTCCTGGTGGGTAGGTGCCTGTGTAAGTAGCAGTGGTGGGATTGGGGTTGAGTTTGGCTTCACAGCCTGCGTAACTGGGAGCTAATGCTATGGAGATACGGAGCAGGATGGGAAATTGTGACTGAAGAGGCTTTCTTAGGTGGATAGATGAGCACGTCTATGTGCTCAAATAACTACTGAGTGCCATCTGATTACGCCTGAATGTCTCTTATATGTCAAGGTCTTGATTTGTGTAACCCTTGATTGATAGAGGCTACAGCTCTGAGTTCAGAGCAACTATTTGCTGTTCTACATTTATTTCACTGCCCTTCCAGTCAAGCCGTCCTTATAAATACCTGCTGAAGCTTAGCTTAGACCCAGACCCTCCAGATTTTGACCTAAACCCTATTTCTCTTTGGTTCCCTCACTGCTGCCAACACTCCTGATTGAGTCTTTGAGGACAGGAGCCTCTTGCTCTGTGCAAGGTGACAAATTGGCAGTTCCACCTTTACAGCAGAAGCATCTCTGGCGAATTAGCTGTGGCACACAGTAATTATATTACGGAAGTTGGGCGAAGGGGAGCAGGAATAATTTGCAAGTCTTGCCAGCAAAATCCCTTTCATTTTTGTTGTTGTTTTTTTCCCCTCCCCATACCTTGGCAAGACTCCTTCCTGTTTTTCTTTCATTACATGGCAAATGCACAATAGGAACAGGAGGTCATTTACTCCACATCCTCGATTTGTAATTTTTCTGACATTGCCAGTTGCTTTTTTTTTTTTCTTCTTCTTAACAACAGTGAGCAATGTGCAAAGTTCTTGTTGGGTAACAGTCATAATTAGAAGCTTTCTAAATTTTCCACAAGCTTTTGAGTACTCAGCACCCTCCTCCTTAATATCCTGTGGCTCTGTATTTAAGCTAATAAACTGAGTGGTGTCTAGTTGACCCCAGAACTGCTGTCCTGCAGGTTTGGAGAATAGCATTGGAAGGCAAAAAAAGAGGAATAGCTAGAATGGAAGATCTCCTGCGAGAATCCCATGATATCTGTATCTGTAGAGAAATGGTGTTTTTGACCAAATTCTCCCAGAAAAGCCCAAGTACAGAGCAAGGAATAAGAAACGGTTGTTGCAGATCCATGTGGTTAGATAAGTGTGATTTGGGAGACAGGAAAAATATGAAGTACTGCCTATGAAAATAAAAAAGAGTGAACTTTCAGCCAGGTGGGGGTGAAAAAGGCAGCTACAGGGAGGGAAAGAAAGTCTCAGTCATTATGATGAAGCTGACAGTTCTTTTCCTCTACCAAAATGGTACCTTTTGATTTTGATCAGAATCTGAAAGCATAGTTTTGGATCAACTGAAGCAGTTTTAAAATTTGATGAATTTGGATTTAGAGGAATAAATAAGGTTGGGGGTTTTTTTTTCTTTTTTTCAGCAGACCATTTTAGTTTGTGTGGGAAATTCTCCAGGGGGTGGAGTGGAGACCTGAGTAACCCACATCTCTGGGCTGGAAGCAAACAAGCCAGCAAGATCTGCTGGAGATGGCTGAATCAGCCACAAACTCAACCCAGCTTCAAACTGTAGTGTGGATCCTGTCTGTTGTCCCCTTCCCCAAGATCTCCTGGGGCATAGTAGGTGTCATGTGATTCTTGACCCCATGAAGATTGTGATTTGCAGTCTCTAGGGTCAGGGAAGTACGAGAGGCTTCAATCCAGCAGTGAGTCAAAAGGTGGAATGTGTTGGCTGAAGGCATCTCTCTGCTCAGTTTGAAATGCCCCTGGTGGTGAACTTCCATCCTCACCAGAAACAGAGCAGTTCAAGCTCTGGCAGGAAGACCTGTCCTGTGAAGAAAGGCTGAGAAGACTGGATTTGGTCAGCCTAGAGAAGAGAAGGATTAGAGGAGACCTTATTACCATGTACCAGTCCATGCAGGGTGGCTACCAAGAAGATGCAGACTCCCTTTTTACAAGGAGTCCCATGGAAAAGACAAGGGGTAATGGGTACAAGTTACTCCTGGGGAGATTACAACTGGACTTCAAGAGAATTTTCCATTGTGAGAGCAATCAGCCACTGAAATAATCTCCCAAGGGAAGTGGTGGATTCTCCTATATTGGACAGTTTTAAGACTCTCCTCGTCAGGGTGCTGGGCTACCCCATTTAGACTGTATTTCATTACCTGGAAAGGTTGGACTAGATGATCCTTGAGGTCCCTTCCAACCTGGTATTCTAGGGTTCTATGATTCTATGAAGCTACAGCCAACCTTGCCTCTACTCTGGGTGCCACGTACATTTCTTCAGCCTGCTCTCCAACATAGAGAGGAATGTACATATGCATTAAGAAAAAAATATCCTTTCATCAAAGTGCCTGTAAGCTGTGTTAGTGATCTTGAATGATGTCAAGCACTCTATGAATGAAAGTGCTTTGTGTATGAAGGGGACAATGATGCACTATTTCCATCCTCTCCTGTCTGTGCTTTTCCAGCCCACTCTCATCTCTGTGATCCTCTCCCCTCTCTGCTGCCTGGGCTGGAAAGAAAAAATGAGATGTGAAAGGGAAAAAGTAGTGAGGAAAATCTGGAAATTCAGGTGTTTCAGCATCAGGCCAAGCTGTGCCCTTTGCAGCTTGTAACGAGGAGGATTGGAGTGCCTGAAAGCCCTGACCCCCGGCCAGCCTTGTACCTGCTCTCGCCTACTTCTCTGAGAGGTGAAGTCTGGAGCAGCTGCTGATTTTCATTTTCAGTCTTATGTTGGAGCTATTAATAAGCTTGGAAAATAACCACATGTTCTCTGAATTATGTAACAGATGTTGAATTCCCCAAGATGAAGAGGTGTCAGCCTGATGGAAGAAGTGATGTGAGGACCTTTCATTTTCCTTTGAACTGGGTTCCTCCTTTTATTAACGAAATGAGTTATCTGCTGGTGGAGATAAAAAGAAAATTAGTATCACCCCACCAGTTTTGACACAACCCTGCTGCTCCCCTCCCCAACCCCCCCTCTTCGCTTTGTGCCTGTGTTTATGCATTTCATGCCTTTCTCCAGCATCAGATTTTGAAGACAAGTGCCATCCAAAACGAAGCCCCATTGAAAGAATGTGTTGTGATGAAGAGCTGTTGAATGAGTCAGTGCACTCGTGCTGGCAAAGCGGGCTGTGGAACAGGCCAGAGCCGTACGCTTGGCACGAGAGAGCGAGAAGCAAAAGAGGAAAGTAAACTTGGGGCCAGGAGCACTGCAGAGCTTGGCTGGCCAAGGGGGCTGGGTTACAAATGCTTTCCTGCTTAACCATTTCAGTGACACGGTTGTCACCAAGGTGGAAACATGTTCACAGCCTCATTGGGATAGCAGAAGACGGGCTGAAGATGAATACAGAGGACGTGTCCTGGACAGGCAATTAAAAAGGGTTTCATTCTGCCTTCTTTTTGACAACCAAGTTTTTTAAGCTTGTTTCCTCCTTGATTCTCCTCTGTCTCAGAGTGAGCACTTTTGGCTCCACATGGCCAAAGGTCCTCAGCAGCTCAGGATGGCATCTAACCAAGCTGGCTTTCATCCTAGGATCCCTGTCTTATGCCTCTTGGTACCTTGCATACAGATGGAGGAAAGTTGTCATCGGTTGTGTGTAACACAGTGGAGCAGTCCCTTGGGAGAGACGTTTATAAATGTGGATTGAAGACACTAGGGCCCAAGGGTACCACATTTTCTGTGGGTGTAGATACACAGTGAGACTAATAAATCAGCCTCGGCACTAATAGAGACGCCTGCGCTCTTGATGGTGACCCCTCTGGCTGCTCTCTGCGAGGGGTGACTTTGCTCAGATGTTTATTTCTGAGATCTACTTTAGCATCTCCTGTTACACACCCGCTGGCATGACAACTGCAAGCGCTTGTTCCAACAAAACGTGCCCTTTCCTCCTGGGGATGCTCCTGGGGAAACTCAACTCAAGTCAGAATAAGCTCACGAGGGAAAGCCCTGCTGGAGGTGTGAGCTGTGTTCTACCACCACCACTGTCAGTGTGATTGTAGAGAGGGGCCCTCCTGGGTTCCTCCCTCTTTTTTTCATGTCCTGTACCAGGGAGTGGAAGAAATTGCAGAAAGTAGGATCCTGCTGAGTGTGAAATTCAGCAGGATTGCGAATGTGATGGGAATCTCCTGAGTTCCAGGGTCTAATCTGGACGGTAGACTATCTGGCACAAATCTGGGTGTCTCACATGAAGAATTGATTGTCAGCCACTTTAAAGGAGTGAAAAAAAGAAAGATGTGGAGACCAGGAGACCAGATTTTGAGCAGTTTCACCATTTGCCCACAGTTCCCCTTAGCTTGTCCTTCAGGAGCAGTTGAGCCTTGCGCTCTGTTATTCACTGCTCACTACTGATTAATGAGCTTCTAATGCCATTACTTATTTCATTATCCAACCAATCTGGAAGATCAGACACTATCTAGGAAAAAAAAGGACACAATTTCTTACTGGCATTAAGTGGTTGGCTAACAGGGCAAAGCGCAAGGTTCACCTTTAAGAATAAGAGCAAGACATTATTAGCAAGAAAATCTGCAGTGAAAGTCATCTGTAAATTTGCTTTATCCAGGAAAGAGTGGAGTCCAGCTATCAAGGGAGGTGTCGCAGAACACAGAGACAGGTGAGGTAGTCCAAACAAAAAAATGTAAGAACCATATCAGAAACCCAAGCAGAACCTCGGAGTTGGTAATAACTGTGATAGTAATAGAAATAATAGTGTTAATAATGATAGTATGCCTCGGAGGTCTTCTGGGTCAGGTCTCATGTGTACGAGGTGTTGTGCAACTGCAGACGAAATGGCAAATAAGTTCTTGCTTCAAGGCGCTTAAAAACCATGTGGAAGGAGAGGGAGACCAGACGGCTAGTGACAGATGGGCAGGGGAGAAGGGAGAGGTGACAGCGGCTGGCATGGGGAGGGTATGTCTCAGGGCCCCAGCAGGCTCCCGGCTGTTCCGGAGGTGGTTTCAGGAAGGATAACAAGGTACATATGTGGATCATTTGGGGGCACTCCCCTGGGCGCAAGGGTCACCACAGGGGAAGGAATACAGTGCTTGTTCAAAATGTAACGAGAGCCTGATAGTGGCTATGGTGTGGGGTGATCAAAAGCATGGGTTGGTGTCCTGGTGGGAATTGGGAATGGTGGGTCAGCCAGGTAGAAGCCATGAAGGGTCCTGGCAGTGCAGACACTGGTTTGTCTCGGATGCAGAAGAGAAGGGAGAGTGTGGAGAGATATGTCCATGTTGGCAGGGAGTGAGATTTGCAGGTGTCTTTTGAATGGCAGTGTTGTAGCAAGAGGCATACGGTGATGGACAGGAGCTTAGTGACGTGGTGCAGAAGATTTCAGTCAGATTTTGAGGTCTTGTGTGTCATGACTGGAGCTGAGATGCTTACTGAAGGGAATAACCTGAAGGATTGGAGGTTGGATGTACCTGGGGTGGGGGGGGTTGGGGGGGGGATGGGGGTGTGCCCTGCAGAGATACCTTCATGGCTCTTGGCAAGTGCAAGGGTGGCCCTGGCTCCTCCTCTTGTGCAAGGGTGCTTGCACCAGCATCCCGGCAACACCGGAGCACTGGCTGGACCCAGCTCACTCCTAGGAACAGCAGCAATATCTCCATGGGAAGGTGGTGGGCATACTCTTGACTGTGTGCAGGGATGCAGTGCTAATGTGCTCCAGGCTGGCGCTGGTGGGAGTGGACAGGGAGCACAACTCACTGTCAGGAGGGCTCATGGCATCTTGTGTGCAGAGAACAGAATACAGAATTCACGCTCAGAGGTGCCATACCAGCTTCTGCCCAGCACTTGAGGATTTACCTGCAGACACTGCGGGTCTACGCTCTCACGACTGCTGGGCTGCAGCCAAAGCCAGCCCTGGATGTTTCATTTGATCTGGGCCAACTCTGTGTTGCAAAACATATGAGTGAATCGCTGTTGCCCCCTGGAAGGAGCGGGGCTGTGTCCCAGAGCACACTATTCCCATGGCATTTAACAGGCTCTGCGAGCCCAGCTTTTATTTAGAACTGAACATCTGTTCCAGATGTGGTTATTCGCTGCCTGCGTCGCTGCGCTCCTGCCATTGTTGTCCTGCTCCACAGTGAAAGGCTGGCATGAATTATTGAAAGATTGAGTTTAAATAAATGATAAACTGGTACTGTGCGTGCAGTTAAGTTTCTGTCCACTCCTTACAGAGTCACACTCTCGGCTTTGATGTCCCCATGATGAGCTCGCACGTCTCCCAGAACCTGCCATCTCATCTGCCTGATGGGGCTGATCGAAGAGCGTGGAGAGGGGCAGCCCAAGCATGAAGGTGGCCAAGGGGATGAGTCTCCCGGGGAGAAGGAGGAGCCGCAGCAGAGAAGCAGGCAACCAGATTTTCCCTCCTGGCAAGTGCCTTTCTCATCTCAAACCGTTCCTCGCGAGGGGTGAGCTGGTGTGGGAGGGCTGCTTGCTAAGGGCAGTCGGTGGGGTGGGAGGGATGCTGCTGATTCCCAAGGGCGAGCAGTGGGGACAGTGCTGGGGACCAGCAGCGGCTGCGTGTGTTGGGAATCTTATAGCGTAAAGGATCCTCAGTTAAAAACCATGAGTAAAACCTCACCCTGGGGAAACATCTCGTGGGACTGTGCTGAACGCAAATGTACCCAGACCACCTACATGCACATGATGTGAAGACAAGGGGCGCTCTGGGTCTGAGCCTGCCGTGGGTCTAAACCAGCCTAACCCTCCTGCTTTGTTGGCTCTCGGCTGGAAAGTCCGAATGGATTTTTGGAAACCTGGTAGTCTTGGAAATTGATTTTTTTTATTATTATGATTATTATGTTTCCTTCACCATTTTGAAAAATGGCTTGACTCACAGTTGCATGAGGCTGTGGGGATTCACAGCAGACCATCTGTTTCAGCTGTTAGCAGTCATTAATTTTTTTCATATTTTTTGCTACTTTTAAGATACTTTGGGAAAAAAAATGTGTTCTTGATGGCATTGGAGGACTTCAAAGTCACTATTTTCTATTTTTTTTTCCCCCCAGAGAAGCAATATACAGTGGATGCAGTTGTTATAAAAGAATCATATTTTTACTGGGCTTTCTAACTTGTCTCCCGTGGACAAGCAGGAGGACACAGTGTGGTGTTTATCTCCTTTCCACACGGCGTTTGGCTAATACCCACCTTGCTACTGTACCACGATACATCTACTAAGGAGTTTTTTCTGGGTTAACTCTACTGCAGAAAGGCTTTCATTTTAAAAAAAAACCAAACATATATATATATATAGTGAGGCTTTCTTTTAAGCCACTACATTTCTGGAGCTGAGCTCTTACTGATTAAATCAACCTTATTGTCTCCAGTTATTCTACCCAGGAACTGGAAAATTACTCAACTCCTTGACAGGTGTTCACAGCTGATGGCTCAGATTTGTGGATCGAGTGCCGGGGCATATGGCACGATAAATAATAGAACAAACTCATCCTATTGACACTGTCCATGCTCCAGCCTGTGCACGTTTACCACCCTTGTGCTTTGCTCTCGCCGCGCGACAGCCGGTTCCCCCAGCCAGCTCCTCTCAGAGGTGCTGCTCCTGAGCCACTGACCGACAAATTTGGCTCATCACTGTTTGAGCAAAGTGTCGTAGTGCTGTTTTTGCAAGGACCTCAGCTCAGTGTGATGAGCAGGGTTTGTTCCCCTTCTACGTTCATTCGTCTGTTCAGCTGGTGCTTGTGATGGCACATCATGCTGGGGTTTGCCCAAGAGCAAGGTGATTTCCCTGGTGCTTGTGTAGGGTTTTAGATGCAGCAAAATCTCCTTGAGTTTAAGGGGTGCTGAGAAGTGGCAAAGGCTGGTAGCATGAGGGAGGATGCAATATGTTGCATGGAAACGTGTGATATGGAGATGGTGGTAGCTCCTCCAAAAGATGCTGAGTCCTGGCTTTGTGTAAATGTTAAGGTGTGGTCCGGTGATGGGCAGAGCATTGAGCTCTGCACTGGGCTCATGGTTGTCCTGGTTTGGATCGTGCATCCCTGAAAGGAAGAGCTGTGGACAGGATATAAAACATGAGCCATGAACCTCCAAACCTACTCATGAGTCTTATGAGATTGGGAGACTGCAGAACAGAAACTGAGTATCTTAGGCCCGCCCATGACACCTGGATGAACTGTCAGCCAGTGAGCTGTGGAGGATTTCCAACTGTCCATTAGGACTGCGGCTTTCAGCGAAATTACAAATGTGTCCTGGAAAACATTCCTTGGAGCTGGCCAAAGAGCCATTATCATTTCTGGGCGTGGGAGCTGGTTCTGTGCCTGGCAACCAGCGCTGGGCCTTACCATGGCCAAATGCAGTGTGTGGCACTGCAGAGTGAGCTGGCACCCAGAGACACCGTGGGGATGGTGCCTCCTCCGTCCTGCTGCCTGCTTCAAGGTGGCACCAAATATCTCTAGAGTGCCAAGCTAAGAGTCCATAGGATGTGACCCAAGAGCTCAGCATCAGGTCTATATGCTCCCGGGAGCATTTTTGGGTGTGGCCTGGGTCCACTTCTTGTCCTTTGCACAAGGAGGAGGAGGATATGTCCCACCCCTGCATCTCTTGCTCTCATTTCTGAGCAAGGCGTGTGTCCTGAGTCATCTCAGGCAGGCAGCGCACAGCGGTGCCTGCTGCAGGCTCGCCAGCAGAAGGTGGAGGAATGCACATCTGGAGGCTCGGAGACGTTTGGTTCCTGTGTGGTTTTCATTTGGAGGCCTTTCCGTTGTTGATTGACTTAATTAAAATTTTTTTAAAAATGAGAAGCAGGCAGGATTGAGCTTTTTTTGTTGTTGTTGTTGTTTAAGAAATGCCTGGCATTGAGGGCCACAGAGCCAATTTTCATTTTGAAATTTCCTTTAGTTTTATTTTTCACATTCCCCCCCCCAAAAAAAAAATTCTGAGCTGCAAACCGAAAGGAGGTGTCAGACTTCGTAAACCAAACCCAACCCCAAATCTATTAAAGAGACTTAAAAAGCATCTTCTGTTTTGCAAAGTCATTTTTTTGGGAACAAAATAAATCCATTTACTTTCCAAACAAAAACATTGCTTCTTTAAAATTAACTGAATTCACCAAGGTACCTAAAATAGCCCTCATATTTTTTGTGAAATGCGGGCTGGCACTTGGCTGTGGGATGCTCAC
>WEIS01022309.1:0-12218 GCA_013389965.1 Todus mexicanus | reverse complement strand
TTTTTTTTTTTAGTGTCCAGAGCTTCAGCTAGTTAGCTTTCCAGTAGTATGTAGATGTTTGGAGACTTAAGATGTACAATGAATTTGTTCCTTCCTTGGACCTCCTGACTCATGAATTATATGAAAATTAATAGAACATAATATTCATAGCAACAAATTGTATGAAAATGAGTGCAATACAATGGTCATAGCATGGATCACAGCTTAATAGCTTGTCTCTCAGGGGCAGCACTTGTCCTCGTGACTGCTGCACAAACTGTCTCCCTGTCACTCAGAACGTCAGGCAATCCCCTACCTGCATGGGGTGTTTGCCTGAGAAAAAAAACAAACCAAAGCAATCTTCCTCACCAGCATAGTGAGCCGAGCTTGGCTCCCTTATAAAAACTCCCAGTGCTCTCCAGGCTGTGTCTCTTAACCTCAAATCAAGGGCAGCACCAGCTATTTGCAGGTCAACGGAGACGTGCTCTGTGGCATGCCTGGTAGTCATCCTTTGCCCAGGCTTTTGCTGTACATTTTCTTCACTTAGTTCATTCCATTTTTAACTACAATTCAAGTCTTCATATACAGAGAGCACATCTTAAAACTGAGTGATTGACAGTGAAAGGACACACAAGGACAATGTGCATGGCAAAGCTATTGCTGGACTTCACCAAGTTTCGGTAGTGTCTTTAGTGAACAGAAAAGAATTAAACTGGACAACAGATACTTATAAGTCAATAGGGAGGGCAGTCGTCTCCTTAATAAAGTGCCTTTTCTTTCCCCTCTGAGTTGTGTAGTGTTTTGGCATCATCTGTCTTGGATATACTGCATTAGAGGCACATGACAAATTTAAGAATATCCAGGAGACTACAGAGAATGAGAATTTTACTGCTAGGTGATCTGCAAAGCCAGGATTTTTTCAAAGCCTGTGATAGGGGATTGTGGCACACAGCTGTTGCTGGAATGAGCAGTTTTACTCTCCCAGACAGCTTTGAAAAGCTCAGATTGTACGTTTAATTGACTTGTTTCTTCTCAGGAAATTATATTCACTGAGCAGGTGGTGCGTGTGCATTGAGGGTATATTAAAAGAAATTTAGGTATTTCTTTGAAATGCATCTCTTTTGGCAGAAAACACTCTTGTTTTTTTAGAGACTTAGTATTGACAGCTTTTGCATGTAAGTAATTATGAAAATAGTATGCTTCTGGAATTGTGTGGATATGTTTGAAGAATCAAACTTTTTAAATCACTGATCTACTGCTATTTTAAACTGAAATTGAATTAGCCACTAATTGACATTTATGGTATTAATTGCTGTAGTATAACATTGCTATTTTGTTTTTAAAGTATTTAAGAGCATGATTCAAATAACATCTTACAAAATTGC
The DNA here is from genome assembly GCA_013389965.1 of Todus mexicanus. NCBI lineage: Eukaryota > Metazoa > Chordata > Aves > Coraciiformes > Todidae > Todus > Todus mexicanus. The sequence goes on along the minus strand of WEIS01022309.1, from coordinate 10,854 downwards.
AACCAATACTGTTCACCGTATAGATGAATAAAATGCAATAAGGACACATTGGTTCCAGTGTGGGTTAGGAATGTACATTTAGTTGAGGCATTGAACCTCAGTGACTTGCCCATGGCCATCATGTCTGAAAAAACAGTAGAAGAATGTAAACAAGGATTACCAAGTTTATCTCCTAATGGGCAATAGATTTGTGCCAAGTATTTATTTTACTAGCTGCGACTTGTTTATAATTTTTAATGAGTTGTATTTAAATTGCTTTTAACACGATACTTTAAAAAAAAAATTTATACTGTATTACATGTATGAGGAAGTGCTTATTTCTGGAACAAACAAAAGTGAACTGATTTAAATAAGGTGTGTACTAGTATATGAATTCAAGGAATGTTAAACTATGGATTTGTTGGCTGTTTAAGATGACACAGGAGCACTGAATCCTTCAAAGCAGCTTTCATATAAAGGGTCCAGAGTGGGGCTGGGTGATGGCATTGCAGAGACATTGCGCATATTTGGTCAGTGCTAAACTGGAGAATATGGCAGCTGCTTGTGAAATGATAGACTTCAGTAGCACCGTCTGTGGGTTTGCACTTTGTGGCATACCTGTTTTCTTTGGCGTTGTCGGGCTATGCCTTAATCATTCGCTTGTAACACTTCATGCTTCAGGGCATCAGATAAGGGAGGTGGTTTGGGGGACGTGGTTGGTAGGTAGGATATTTTTACTTTGGGGGAGATGGCACAAGGGTGACTGCAAAACAGATCTTTTAAAAAAACAAGGTTCAAACACTCCTTTGGAAAGGTAGGAGCTTAAACTTTTTGCAGACCAGGAATCTCTTAAACTGTAAGGAGCTATGACAGGAGCTTTGGAGAGAATAAAGTGGCCAGGTGTAAACAGGTTTTGAATACTGGGTATCTTGCTATCCCCTAGAGATTTGTTGTTAGTTGCTTTATTCCCGACCCCATGTTGCTTCCATTCATATTTTTGTTGTAGAAAAAAATAATATACATCAGCCTTGGGTAGTGCTTGGGTTTTGTAAATTGGTAGAACATTGTTGCCTTTCTGTTCTACTTTGTTTTGTGTATGTGTGTGCTTTCCCCTATCAAATCTACCTGTAATACATTAATGATTTTAGACCTTTCTCTCCACATTTTTGTTATTTCATTTAGTTTGTGAGTTCCCCAGCTAAATTGTGCATAATTCTGATTATTCATAACAATTTCCATGTTCTATTTGCCAGTTTTTCATTGCCTTGTTTTTTTCCCTTTCAAATTTGATTTTGAAAAGATTGCAATTTTCTTTTGTTATTTGCTTGCTTGTCTCTTAATCTTTTTGTTTTGCTGTTCACTCCCAGTTATCTCATCAGCCCACTTGTTCTCTGAAATAGCAAACTCAGGTCTTACTTTTGTTCTTGCTGAATTGCATTTCGGGAGCTTATCTTAACACGTGCGTGGGGAATTTTCTGTAGGAGGTGTGCAGGGACCCTAGTGATTGCCAGGGTCTACTGAGGAACACAGGATATACATACTGGTAGGATCTAATGGGATCAGGAGTCAGAAAATCCAGGTTGCAATTTTAGTTGCTCTGTGGACTTGTCTATGATGGGGGGAAATGGCTCAAGGCAAGGAGGTCCTTTCCCAGGGACACAGCATGATGAACTTGACTTGGCTTTCAGGCACTGCAGTGCTGCAATTGCTCCCTAGGAGCACGAAGCCTCAGTACCAGCTTCCCTTCTGTGATGGTGGGGAAGGCTTGGAGGCTTCCCGTAACTCTCTCCCACCTCCTCTGGTTGGTTTAGGGTCTGAAGCAGTTGGCCATCCCACAGGCGCACCTTGTGTTTTGCCTGCATCGTGTGGTGGGTGATGTTAAGGTTGCTTTGCCAAAGTGTTTGCTCAGGAAAAGGAGAGGTGGCTCTCACTTCTTGGTGCTTCAGTGGCCTAATACACAAAGAATAGATCATTATTAAGAGGAGTATTTGAAGGATTGAGCATCATGTTGTTTAACACATTTGAATATTTTGGAAATGTACCTATGTAAATTATGTTACATGTTCAAACTTTTCCTCTGTCCGTGAAGTATCTGAACTTAAGAACTATACTTGCATAACCTATTTTTAAACAAGCAGTGTGTGGCAGAATAGTATTCCATGTGGACAAGAGATGCCGAAGAAAGTGACTTCCAGTAACCCACGCTCTCTGGATACAATTTTATTTACTTTATTTGTAAGAGCAAAATAATAATTACCCATCAGGATTGTTCTCTGGAGTGTTTACAAGTTTTAGCAACCCTTCTCTTCTCCCTGCCTCCTGGTAAAAATAATTCACAGTTGAAGGACTTCATCCTGCAGATAAATGTACTGACGTGTTTGGCTTTACTCAGGTAGATTCTCTTTACGATTTTCATGGCTATTGAAGACCAAAGAGGAGGAAAGAAAAACAGATGAAAGAGGTTGCAAGTTTTCTTAATACCACCAAACTAAATTCATAGCTAATGCACAACCCGTGGTGTTAGATTCTATTCAGAGTTTAGAACATCTTGATCTGTTTCAGCAAAAAGGAGTTCTGGATCTCTAATGCACTTGAATGAGAACAAAACCAGTTTGAATATTTGAGCGTTGTACACATTCATAGTATTTTCTGCTAAACTGATTGTCTTCTTCCACTAGATGGGGCTTTCTTCATTGATGAGTTGAATCACTACTTTTGTTACAAATGCTTTTGTCTACATGCATGAATGTGTAAGTGTGGATGTGCCTCAATTACTAGAGCCGTGAAATGTCTTTTTTTCTTCCACTTTACCTGTGGGAGTGCAACTTTCAGTTTTTGTGCTTTTCAGAAGAAATGGTACTTTGCAATAGTTTGCGATGTTGAGGCACCAGCATCATTTTCTGATGGACTAAATTCTGTAGCATTCTTCTGCAAGCACATTGATTAAATGTAATGGCTGGACTCAAGTAGTGGGCTTGGTGAGATGAGAATCTGTCACTATATTGTTGGGTTTTTTTTAAGCTGTAAATTAGAAAGAAGGCAGAGAAGTGACACAAGCAGAATTAATACGGTTGTAACTTCAGCCCTCCTTGTAAAAATTTATAAGCTTTTCAGACGCTGTCCAGTGAGCATGACTTTTCAAAGACGCCAAAGAGATCAGGCAGGTTTCTCTTTTGCAGTGTTAACAGTACTTCTTTTTAATTTTTCTGTGACACTGCAAAGCATCTTTCTGTTATTTAATTAGCTTAATAACAGTCAGAATTCGACATATGAAATACCTGAAGCCTGTGGAGGGTAAAATGTATTTTGCCCCAGAGTACTTGCTCATTATGGATTATTTGTGTCATTGCCTTTGCAAAGTCTAGTTACTGAGGTACCAGCTTTTAGTTTTGATCTGGTACTTCCCTGTTGCTACCCTTGTGATTTTCAAGGGACTTCTGTGTATTCCCTGTGTATTTTTTAAAAAGCTAAAAGTAACATATGTACTAGTCCTTCCAGCTACAAAATGATAATCCTTCTGAGCTTGAATTTGCCTGCCTGCTCTGCTGTTGAATGGTAGCTTACCACAAGAGTTGAAGAGAAAAGCAAACTACCCCTCCTCAGAGCTGTGCAGTGGTCTCAGAGGTGAAGTCATCGTTCAGGTACCAAACAAGTTTTGTTTATATAGGACTACCTTCATTAGAATGAGTGTCTGGGTGCTCTCACTTGAGTACCACAGCTTGCTTTCCTCCAGGCAGTTCCGTGTTTCCTTGTTCAATGCTTCACCTCTACCTGTTGGTCAGAACTTTTTCTTTCCTTTGTATCTTCCACCTCCCCACTGGGGAAGCTTGCATACACTTCCTGCCACTATGGAAAGGAGAAATTTAAGCGTACACTTTTCAGGCACAGCTGTGAAACCACATGGCCTCTTCCAAGTCCACCTTACGTGTGCTTTTTCCTCAGCTCCCCAGGCTGACAGAGCTGTATTCTAGGAGGATTAAGTGAGTTTTGATCCACATGCTTTTCGGGGTTCTTTGAAGTCCTAGACTGTCCTTTCTAAAACAAAATATTTGAGTATTCTTAGGAGTCAAGATTCAAATAATTTTTGGTTTGAATATGTTAAAAATGATAAATGAAAACTAGGGTTTTTTGGGGGTTTTTTCCTTTTTTTTTTTCTTCCTCATATGCAAAGGCATGTCATCCTTTCTGTGAGATCATACAATATTTTTATTTTTTTTTTGTTAATGCATTGTTTTAATATGTTTCAATCTGCTCTCCTGTATTTAAATCATCCTTCTATTTACAGTCAAGCAGGGTGACAAAAATAACTGTGGTCTCATAGTGAATCAGTGGAATTTTCCTGCATTTCTCCCCTAATGACTCGGCTGACTCCTAGAGAGCCAAAATGCTTTTGCATTCTTGCTTGCAAGAATGAGGTGGTTTCCCTCCTGCATTCCTGTATTTTTCCCTATCTTTAAGCCCCACTGGGAATTAGTTTTGTTTACTACACAAACAGGAGCTACAGTGTTGCATATCGGGTCCAGTATCACTGCCCGAAATTAAGCTTGCCGCATGCCTAATTGAGGGTGGATTAGAAAACCCCCATGGCCTTGTGACAATTGATTTAAATGTGTGTATTGGGGGGGGGCAGGGGGTTCCAGATCTCCCTAGGGATTGCACTGTCAATTGTGTTTGGTTATTGCTTTTGCAGCCATTTGTTTCTTCTTTGTTTAATGAAGAAATAATATCTTTTTACGCTGACCCTCTCTTTTCTCTTTTCTGGCACAGGAAGGCAATTGTTGCTTGTTAATGTTGAAGAGTGATAGTTGTTTTTAAAAACTCGCATTGTCCTCAATTGCTGCAGTTTTGTATCCTCAGATAAAATACCTATTCTGCGAGGAGTCATATACACTGTAATAGCTCGTTCTCCCATCCCCCTCTTCTCCTTTGGTTATCAACAGTGCGTCAGTGGAAATTTCCACCCTTCGCTAATGTGAGAGAAAGCACAAAGTTGCAAAGCAGCCTTTGGAGGAGAAAAAAAAAACCAGTATTGCCATTTTAGGCACACAATGAGAAGCAGCATACGACTCGCAAGCAGAAATGAAATTAAATTTTTGAAAAATGGTGAAACTAAAATGGTGCAGCAAAGAGAACGGATTGCAATACGAACGAATGCCCTCTCTAAGGGAAGGGGGAATGAAGGTGATGATGGATTACCAGCTAGACTTTCTCCCCCCCATCCTCCTTTCTGTTTGTTGCNCTGGTCTTTCTGAAGAAGACTTCAGAGACAAATTGTAGCTATTAACAGGCCTGCGTAAGACCTTCAGGATTAGGATGTCTGGCTAAGGAGAAGCATCTTCACCGTGTTTTCCATGGGTGGATTCCATCCCTGTGCAGTAATCCAGCACACTGCTTGAGTCATTTCTGGCCCAACAGGTCTTCTCTGTGTTTTCAATGCAAAACATTTAGTTGGATGAAAATTAACTCCATGCAGGATGACGAACACAAGTGTGTCTGTTGTTCATGACTCCATCTCCTGTATTTCCTGTTCAGACTCCCAGTTCAGCTTCTGGTCTTCTATCCTCCAAGATTACCTTTATGAAGGTGGATGGTGATGCTCATGCTATAGCTGACTTAGTAAGACTCCAAACCTCTTGCAGAACAAAATCCTCCCTGTTAGGTACAGTTTTTAAATCAGACTGGGACACTTGATCCTGCTTGGGTAATATGACCTTATTTAAGGGATATCACTTTCAGGTTATGCTGATGAGTGGACCATTAGGAAAGGGGAGCTTTAATAACGAGACGTGTAAAGAATAAAATGAAATAGCTCGGCAGGAAGAGCTGTGCTGAGTGTTTAGGTTTTAAATTACTGATAGTCTTGGAAATGAGGTGAGTGGTTAGTTCTCCTCAGCAGGATTTCTGAGATCGTTGCAGTGTCTTTTTACTGTACTGTAGTTACTGCCGTACCAAATGCAGACAAAGGGATTAAAAAGTGTTCTGGTTACAGCTCTGTTGACTGTGATGGTTAATTCACAGCATTTCAGGGTAAAGGGATGGTCAGTGACATGGGTCACTCGTTTTTTACATTAATATTATGGCTAGCACTAGGTTGCGCATAACTTACAGGAAAAGCAGATGTAACATTGCTAATGAATTTAAGGTACATCTCATGTTAAGACACAGGATCTAAATCTGCATATCTGAGTCTAAGTTAATGCGCAGTGTGTCATTGTATCTGCTGTCTGAAATGGGGCTCATGAAGCACAGTGGACCTCTCTGCTTGTTCAGGTGTGCTGGAGGTTTAAAAGCCTCTTGCAGAATTACAGTTGAGCTCATGAAGAAGGTGCAGTTCTTCAGCAACGGAGTTTATTGCAGAAGCAACCCTGGTGACCTAAGATATTACTGGGGAGCGACATTCTCCTTCCTATAGGTAGGCCGTCAGCTTTTTAGGTACAGATGTCAGAGGTAGTTCTGTGGTGTACACGTATTGCTTAGCTGGAGCAGTGTGTTTTATACATGCTGTGCATGTGTGGAAGTAAGACCTTTTCAGTCCTGCTGAGGTCAGGAGGGCAGTGGCTCATCAAGTGCCAACTGTGCGAGTGGGCATTGTCTGTACACAGCTTTAGCTCCTGCTCTCAGATTGAAAATTTAAGCCATGTTCACATCAGAGATGTTCCTAATTTGGGATAAGTCCTTCTCCTTAGGTTTCTTTTGCTGGTTTGTTGATTGGATTGTTGTGGGGGGGGTTTATTCTAATTTCTGAAGCAGAATTTTAGAGGGATAAATGTGCCTGTGTGTATATGAGCTTGAGACGTTTCACACTGGCATCTGTTTCCTAAAGAAACAATGCCATGAATCCGAAGAAGGAGGATACGTGTTGTCACTGAAATGAGTGTGTTACCCTAACATTTTTTTAAGACCATTGAAGTCAAGGTGTGGAAATGAATGTACAAGAAGAGTAACCTCTCTTTAATTTCCTTTGGTAAGCAGTGCTGTACAACAATGAAACGTTCAGGCAGAGTCTGCTTTAGTTGAACTTCTCTTATTTGAAATCAAGATAACTCTGAACTTCTATTTCAAACTGTTCTGGTACCAAAAATGTAAGAAAAAAATTAGTTTCATTTAAGAAATCCAACAGAAGAGTTGCTTGAATTAAAGTCGTTGCAGTACAGGTATTTTTTGTTTATTGTGTGTATGTTTCTCATTACAGGTATTTTTTGATAGACTTAGAGGGCCCACCTTCGATTGTATCAACCATGATGGATCATTTAGGACGTGATATTGATGTAATTAGACGTGGTTTTGTAAAGCATCCTGTATCAAAGACAGAAGAATGCAGTGGAATAATCCCAGTCAGCTATGAAGATAAACTAATTGCCAAGAAGAAGTGAATATTCCAGATAGTGTGTTTGAAACTGGTTTTTGGTTGTGGGTTTTTTTTTAAATATTCCTGATTTGGAAAACAATTATGATAACAAATGTCCATCAGAAATAATCAGTTTTGACCATGTAATGTGTGTGATACAGTACACTATCTTAAGTTACTGTAACATTTGAGATTTCTTTTTGTTTAAAATAATTTGAATAGACTTAATCCGTGTCCTTATCTTGATATCTGAAAACTCTGAAAAATTATTTTCTTTTGTCTTTGACCATTACATTGATAATGAAGATTTATCCATCATCACAGTGCTAAAAATAGCATTCTTTTCCAGCAACAGATTACTTCAGAATATGTATATTTACATAAGAGATTAAGAAGTCTGCAGTGTAAATATAGAAATATAAGATGTGATTTGTTGGAGGTTTTTTGATTTGATGGAGGTGTGGTTTTTTGCTTGTTTTTGGAAAAAGGTAATAAAAGCGTGATTAAAAATAAAACTTGACTCATTTTTTAAAAGCAGAAAAAATAACTTACTCTGCCAAGAGACACATCATACTTCTTTCTTTAAGGTAATAACTCTGTTCAAAGTGCAGGTAAAAAAATACTCTCTACAGAAAAAGGCCAGAAACTTGCATATGACAGGTTAGGGAGTAACCGTGCTTATGTATGAGCAGAAGAATAAAAGATGCTTTTCTTAAACATAACGTAGAGCCAGGTGGACATTTCAAACTGAAGAACACTTGAATGAAGGTGATAATGTATATTTTGGCTTTCTTTTGCTCTTGTGAAAACCAGCAAAAAGCAATACATGTGAAAGATGACACTAATGTCATATGGCCACCTGCAGGTTGCACGTGAATTCAGTAGTTTCTGGAGGATCTCTATTTCCTCTGTGCCACTGAAGAGATGCACTGGCCATTTCTCCTTCCAATGGAGAGTGTGTATAGTTATTTCTGTAGAAGAAAATAAGATGACACAGCTGAGTTGTTAGGTAGAGAGGATAATCTTTGCCTGGATGAGCTTCATCCAGAAGCTGTCTCCTCTGGCACTCCAGCATTGTGTATTACCAAAGGGAAGGCCAGTCCAGAGGCTGAGGTCAGATTCCCCGGGACTGATGACAGGTCTTGTTGGTGCGACTCCTCTCTAGCGTGCTATTTTGTCATTACTTTGTCTCGCTTTTTTTGTTGGGATAGCTGGGTTGCTTCTTTGGGGGGGGATGCTGTGTTTTTCCTTGGATGCAGAACTTTAGGGGGAAAAGAAACCAGAGTTTCTTTTGAGTATCTTCCTTTTTAAAGAAAAAAGTTAGTTAGAAAACTGAAAGAGGAAATTTTCTTTCTGTGTGTCTTTAGGAGCCATGAATACGTGTGGTTTTGTGGGCTTAGGGGGTTTTTTTCTCTTTTTTTTTTTTTTTTCCCTTTTCTTTCTGTTTTTAAATCTGCTTTTCTTCTAAGAGCAGACTGCCACATTTTGTGTCTTTCCTGGAAAAAATGTTGGGAGAATAAAGAGAATGCACTGCATGCTTACTGAAGTTGGATCTATATTAGGTGCGCTTCTGTTTTTGGGGTGTGGGGGTTTTGTAATTACTGCCCATTTTGATCCTGTGGCTGCTGGGTGCACCAGTGCCTGCTCCAGGCAGGGCTTTTCTCATCAATGATTTTTGCTTGTAGCACAGACCTTCCTTCCATGCTGTTGCGAGCTTAGACAGGAGGAGCCATAGCTTTGTAAGTCTATGCCACAGGTTTGGCTCCCTGAACTACCCTTTCTCATGGGCTGCTGAAACTTCAGATTCACAGTGTAGAAAGTGCAAACCACGAGTAGGTAAACAGACTATTTTAAAGAATGTATTTTACTCAAAAGCTTCTCAGAAGCTTTTCTTAAATAGGAAGTGAACAGAAAGCCTATGGTTTAAAGTTATTTTGCCTCAGATAGTACTTTGAGCCCTTGGTTTCATTTGAGGAAAAAGGAGAATTTATAAGTTTTCAGCTTCACAAAATGAATATTGTCAACAGAGGTTGTACATATAAACATTGTATGTTTGTCTTCATTCAGTTTCCTTTAGCATAGTTTTAAATTGTGCATTTAAGTTGCTTCAATTTCTAGGTTGATGCATGCATTCAGTAGGAAAATCCTAGATGCTCATTAGAGATGAGCCCATTAGCTTAAATATGCGATGAGTTTGTTGTGAATAAGAACCTTTGGTCAGTCAGACATTCACGCTCTTCTTTTCTGTGGGATGTTAACAGAAGATTGATGGATACCAAGAGCAGAAGATTTGGGTTCCTGAGTCCAGTTCACCCCAAGAGTGGATCAGCAGTAGGGCATCTCAGAGCTGCAAGTGATCCTGTTTTCTGGAGTACTGAATGTGCAGTTGAGAGTGACTGAGAGTCTTTGCTTTTGGGATAGAAACACTGACCACTGAAACCAGTGGCCTGAAGCAGAGCCATGCTTGCTGGACTGGTGCATGGTTACATAAGCACTGGTGCTTTCTCAGCAGCAAGATTTATTTATAAAAGATGTGCTGAATAGCTGGCTCTCAACTGGATGTACTATTTTCTTCATAATTGATGGTTTCTAATAAGAACTTTTTTTAATTTTTTTTTGTTTAATAGGAGGCAAGGGGTGGGGAGGGGGAAAGCTAAGGAAGGAGTCTTGGTTTGCAATTTGTTTAGCCCAGTCAACCACCCAGACTGGTAGTTAGCTATTTTGGGAAGTTAATGCATAACAGTGTACGCCTTCTCTCTCAATAGCTGTAAACACAGGAGTGGACACTGGAGTATATCAGAAGATTTGAGCAGTTCTGGGTTTGAGCAAACAGCCTGAGTTGTGCTGTGGAAGAAAGCAAGTAACTGTAGCCTGAATGATCATAAATCCTCCCTGCAGATGAAGAGAAACCTTAGTGTGTCTTTCAGATGTGTTTGCCTTTTTGATCATTGATTACTGGGCTCTTACCGACTCTTGATCTCCAAGAATAAAAATTTCAGGACACTGTGGTGTAGCTGGAGAGCTAGAAGAGTCTGTGCATCCAAACCATGGTCAAATACCTAAAATGTCAAACTCCACTGGCTTTCCCAGGGGCATAAACAGTTTGAATACTAGTACTTCAAATTTTGTTTACCAAAGAATCCGATAGTGAAGCTCTTCAACCCTTCTTTAGATTATGTTCCCGAGTGTATAAAATAAGTAGTTTTATGCTCCTAGATGCTTTGGTTTTCTTGTTTGTGGATTGTGGGGACACACAGAGTTGGGTAAGTATTAAAATAACAACTGGCAGTTCTCCTGACTCAGAAATGTTTTCTCTTCTCTGTCTTAACCTTAACAAATTAGCACAAGTGGTTTTATGGTGAAGATCTTAGGTATGTCTTCAATTGTTCCTTTTCCCTGATCTGTCTCTCTTGTCTTGTTTTGTTTTGCTTGTTACTTGGGAAAGGAGACCAACACCCACCCTTACTGCAACCTCCTTTCATGGAGTTGTAGAGAACAATACGATCTCAGCCTCCTTTTCTTCAGGC
>WEIS01022307.1:1065-13398 GCA_013389965.1 Todus mexicanus | reverse complement strand
ACTGCACAAGTGATATTGAAAACTCATGTATCATTTGTTTCCTATAAGAAACGGATAGTTTAGCTAAACTATGGAAGGAATAAAAATATCACCACTAAGAGAAAGGTGTTCAAAATAACAGTTCAGAGATGCTTTCTGATCTGCATGTCTATTGTCACGATGACATACGGCAGTTACACTATTCACTCAAGAAAAAAAATTGCTGGTATCTCATGGATTAGAAAGGGCATTCTTTTCCCATGCTGAAGAGAGAAGAATTCATAGCCATCCTTAGAGCCACAGAACAATAACCATTACTACAGATCTCATGTCTCAGGATTTCATCCTATTAAGTTAATGGGAAAGGTCTGTGGATCTCAGTTTGGGTAATAACACAACTAGTTTAGGGAGAGAAAAAAAAGAAACACCACAAAATTCTAATAGAGTTGGAATAAGTCAGAGGGATAATGATTGTGAGTGGATTTGCATTTCTCCACTTCTGGGTAAACTTCTCATCACTGAAGCTACACTGAATTTACAGAATTATAAATAAAAAATAATTCAGCTAATTAATATTAGTAACATAGAGCAACACTACCGACAAAGCAGCTCAATTAATTAGCTTTTTGTAAAAAGATGAACACCCAGAGTCGAAATTCAATATTGCATTACAAGGTTTGATCTGTGATTAAGTCATTACGAAATACCCCTCTTACCTTGACAGGGACAGGATTTCAGTGTCTGCAAGGGCTTTTCACATTAGTTGTGGCAGATTCTGAAATGGACATAAGCATAAGAGATCTTTGGCTCACATATCTGATGTATAAAATATGCCCAGTAGCCATTCTTGGTCACACAGAGCTAAACCCCAGGTTTTTTACGTGAGTAAGCCCAATGGATACAGGTGATACACACTCGGCTCCCGCTTACATTCTTCTTTCAGCACCACACCGATTAAAGACTGCAGTGCAGTGTTGAAAATCCTCTCCCAGTTCTCTGACTGAAGGTACCTAATTTCCATTTATGCTCCAGTTAGCACTGAAGTTTTCTTGGTACCTAAAGCTTGGCTTCTACATGCATTCTGGCATGCCACAATCTTGGGAGGTCTACACGACTCACCACTTACTTCTCACATCAGGGTCCATTAGGATTCATGCAGTCATCACCTGTGCCTGATCCAGCATAAATTCTCCTTGCTCACATTAGCCTCCTCCAATGAAGTAGTTGCAGCCTCATTTTTCTTTCTGGAGTTAGAAAACGTGGGTTATATAGCTTGTCTCCCACATAATCCTTCGAAAAGGAACTGGAACTTAACCTTTCCCTTCCAGGTGTCAGATAGGTTAGAAACCCAGGCCATGTTCTCGCTCTCCCTGAGGCTTGCTAAACTGTGTAGCAGCTTCCCCAGAAGAGATAAGCTTACAGCAGTACAGAACAATTTGCAGGCCCGTGGCTAATGAATTCTTCAGAGACAAACAAGAAATAGACTTGAAGGGAATAGGCCCTCTGCAATAAAGGGATTTAATTCCAGCTCAATTCTACAGTCACCTAATCATTGGATGGTGTGATTTCAGAGAAATGACAGTCACCTAGCTTCTGAAAAGAAACACCCAGGGACGTTTTCTTCTGACAGACTGAAAAGCTGGATTACCTGGAGGTACTTCCCTACTGGCTCTCTTTTTGCTTTCTTGGGTGATCTGAACTTTGCACAGATCTTTCAGAGGAAGTTTCTCACATGTTGTATAAGAAGCCCTGGCAGTTAACTTAACAACTGTGCCCTTCCCTTTGTGCTCAGACTTCTATCAAGTATGCAGCACAGTGTTCAACACTGTAACATCTGAGTCTTTGAAAATCTCGTAATGAGATGCCATTTGTACACTCGTATCAATGCACTTGAGATGGGCATTTAGGAGGGCCAAGTACCTAGGCAAGGGAAAATCCCATGGCCTGGTACTTGGATAGAGTTCTAACACAAGGTTACTTCTAAAAATACGTAGATCAGAAACAGAGATGAGGGAGCTGATATATTTGAACAACTGTTCCTGAACAGAAATCATTTCCTTATTCTATTATAAATCTATTTCTGATTACCTAAAAAGAATGTTGAAACATTTGGTTTTCTAGAAATAAGTTGGTTCCAAATACGAGTCTCTGAAAAGGCTCATTCTGGCTTGCACTCATTGAAAACCAAAGCACTCAAATTCATATCAACATTTTGGCAATTCTAATAACAAAGACTGCCAAAAGTATGTTGTCTATCAAATGCACACAGAAGAAAGATGTTGTAATATTAAGAACAGATGTCACAGATATCTTCAAAAATACTCACGCTCCCTAAGTAATCTGCAAGGCAAGATGTACAAAAGCTTGTGAAAGATGAAATTAATGCATTTTGTCCAAATACTTCCAAATGCTGTATATGTACGTAAACTTACTTCTAAAATATGTACATTTAAAGATGTTAGGAAGGATTATGCCATATTTTGATAATGGCCTTGTATCTTACAATTTAGAGCTTTAACAGTTCAATAACATAAGAACACTTTTACAGTCTGCTATTTAAACCATTTTGTTCTGTTGCAGAGAAAGTGTGTGAGGTTTTCCAGTTATTGAGTAATCATTTATTTACATTTTAAATATTATTCTGCTGACAAAGAAAACCTACAAAACTGTCCTATTAGAAAAGCATCTAACAACTTCATGAAAGTATTCTTTATATAAAAATAGCTTATTTTCTAAAATTAAATGCCCATTTAGAAAATATCTTGAGTCTATCTGAGCAGACACAGATCATGCTGTCATCCTCTGCTCTTGTTGTTTTCAATACTGACAATTCCAAACAGTAAAAATTAAGCCAGCTTCCAAAGAAAAAATCATGGGAATCAGCTGATTTACTTATGTATTTGGAAACATTGGAAACATTGGATTCTTTTTAATTGACAGAATTAAGAAAATATTTTACCTCCAGATCTGATGTTTCTAGATTTCAGGCATAAGAAAAATCACCTTACACAAATGACACCAAAATTTTCATATATGACAGATACAGGTGATGGAGTGTTAACAAAAATAATTAAAAAATCCTACCCCAAACCCTTTAAATATTTCAAAGCTCATATGAAAATAAGTGGCAATGACAACACTGTGCTTATTATGAAATGATATTTTAAAGTCAACAATCAAGAAACTAGAACATAGCAGTCTGAACTAATGATTTTGATTTTTTAAAAATTGAATTAATTTCAATTTTCAATTTAATTTGAATTTTTTTAAATTTTAAATCAGCATTTCAGTAAGAAGTGGGTGATAGCTCTACAGAGTATGTCACCAACTTGCACCCATCCACTTGAGCAAGCAGAGCTGAAAACTTTTATTTTTTAAACCCATGTGCATGTTGGGCTAAAATAAAGAGGTAAAAGACTAACTATTTGATGCTAAAATGACTGTGCTGAACTCATAAACGTGATGTTGTGGATGGGATAAGAGCAATGTAATAGCGTAATGATAAAACAATACAATCACCACGTAATAGTAGCAACAACAGTGATATTTTCTATTCTTTAAAGTTTTTAAAAACAGTGCTCATTCCTTATTATCGTATAATGCTGACAGGATAATAGCACAACAGTAATTTCTTTGCTGAGGGCGGCCTGGGTGCCCTCACAGCCCCACAAGGCCATGCAGGCCTGTTCTCCTCCCACAGCACAGCCCTGAAAAACGTTTTATTTCTCTGAGCACCAGCATGTGTGAGGGCTTCACTGAAGAGGGACAGATTTAAGCCTGGTTTTGTTTGGTACACGTTTACAGGCTTTGCCGAACCAGGCCCTAAACCACAACTTCTCTGTTTTAACATCATCCCCTTACAATTAACAGATGTGAGGGCAAACTTGGCCTATATGGATGGCTTAATTTTTTCCCCTTTGAATAACCTGGTTCTATCCAGTTTCCGCAGCAATCATACGAGCGTTTACATTGTTGGGTGTTTTTTTTTCATTTCCCTCTTTTAATAACACAAAGCAGACACGGTGCGCCCAGCTCCCCTTGGAGGCGGTGGCAGAGGAACGCGCTGAGGGCAGGGGAACGGGGCACTGCGGTGGGGTTATTTATTTTGTTAATATCTCAGGCCCCAAGGGCCCCATTCTCATCCTCGCTGGCTGCTCTCCAGACGCAGGCTGTCAGCCAGGGAGAGCACAATATCTGCAGGCTGTGGCCTGTTTGAAGTTTGTCCTCACCCACACGGTGCTGTCGCTGCAGCCCGGGGAGGCTGCGCCATCCCTGAGCCCCGCACTGGAGCCCAGGAGCCCCTCACCAGGGCACCTCCGGGCCTGCCCCGAGTCCTGCACCGGAGCCCCTCACTGTTGGTGTTTAGCTGTTGCACAGGAACTGCCAACGGGCAGCTGAATTCTTCAAGCAATGGCGTCAGAAGCAGGGGCAGGCAGGGTTGCACACACCTGTGTTTTTCAGTAAAAATATCTAGACACTTCAAAAAATATTCTGTGAAAACCTTCAGAATTTATCTTGGTTGGCTACCCTACTGACACAGGGGTATGCTACCTAGCACAACGTCAGTTGTAATCAAGGTTTCGTTAACCCACGCAGAGCTTAGCGCTAATGAAGCTGCACTGCCTCCAGTGCCCTGACAAGCCAGCCAGCTTTCTGGGGTACTGCCTGACGCAGTGTGGACGTCTTCAATGGCCTTACACCAGGAATACACTAGCTAATTACACACAAAATAAATAGTTACCATTTTCATACCCTAAAGCAAGTTCCAAACAAGGCCAATTTTGTGGGAAAAAACAGTTTTTCTCTGCCTTAGGGTTTAACATTACTATGGCAGCCTCGAACTACTGGCACAATGACAACACAAAGTGCCTTGTATGACACAGCTCAGCTCTGCAGGGGGAAACTGGGTGATCACAGGGAGACATCAAGTCTCCCCCTAGAAGCACAAATTGTTATTCTACTGAGGTCACGACACAATCAGACACCAACACTGATTCTAAGCACCTAGTCCTGGCCACAAACAAAACACCGTGCAGGTGGAACAAATGGCTACACTGGTTCAGACTGATCCTATGATTTTCACAATTTGTTCCTGTTGTTCTGAAAACCACCTTCTCCTGGCAGGATGTGTGCCAGATCGAGATTGAGCTAGTTGTCCTTTTGCAGCTAGCATAAAGTCATACAGGTAGCATAACTAGCACACGGGCTGCACCAGCTGAATTGACAACAGGAATAAGTTGTGTATCCAAATAGTACTCTGGCTGAATTAGTACTGTTGGGTAATCCTGTATTATATAGCACCAGTATTACTAACAGTAAAATCATAATGTGGAAAAACATTTCCTGCTGCAGGGGCAGGCTGTAAAGCAGAGAGTTTGACCTTAAGTAAGTCTCCTGGTTCTCCACTGGCTACACACAGCCAGGTGGTCCTTGATCAAAGGCCACATACAATGTATTTAAATATGATGTGATCCAGGGCAGACCTAGCGCTTCCACAAGCATCCTCTTATATTACTATCACAGAAATCCATCTCACTGTGGCATCCAAGCAACAAAGTATGGATTTCACATCAAATTCCATGCTCAAGTGTAATCTGACTCTCATGTCTTCTCTACTCCCACCAGTAAAGCTATTTACTTAGATATCAGTTTAGCAGGGAACATAGAAGAGGGTAGGTTTAAGGATGTCGTGTTCCCCTCCCTGGCACATGGCTGGAAAAGGCATACTAGGATTTTAGCTTTATCTCTACATCATCTTAGAGTCTCCAAATATTTTAGAGCTTTCCTTTCTTATGCACCAGCACTCAAGAAAGAGCACACCAAGTTCTTTGGAGCACTTACCTCCTAAACCGTGGCAGAGAATTATGGACCACATACTCAAGTTAGACAGATGTGACAGGCTGAAACACAAACTGCTGCTCCCTCCGGACCTATGGAACCTAATCTCTCATCTCCTTGTTTTTGAAAGGTAGGAAATGCACAGTTTGGATGACAGTCTTCCCACAGATCCACCAGTAAAAGCACAATATAAGAGGCAGAGCCTTTTTTCTGTGGAAGAAAAGTGTGATACCTCATAAGATGGACATAATGGGTAAAATCTGAAATGGTGCTTTGTTGATTCGCTTTATGCTAAAAGCCAAACACAACTGACAGCCCTGAGCAACTACTTGTAAGATAGATAACAGAGCTCCTCTGAACATCTGGCTAATATATCTGACCTGCACTCTGTTTTGAAGGAGGATTCTGATATCATAATAACAATATATGCTGTTTGCCGCATTGGTTTTTTGGTTTGGTTTTTTTCTTTGTCTGTGTGTGTTTCTTTTTTCTTTTTTCAAACAAAGTGCTATTTATAAAGTGGCAAATTGTAACTTTACCATCTAACAAAATGTTTACTTGATTAACATTTTTTCTACATCTTGCTTTTGTTTTTTTAAACTTTATCTGCACACAATGTAGGTACGTGGCATATGAGTACAGAAGTCAGCTTGTAATGTATGGACTTAAAGGTTTGTTATCTTTGGATCGGTACAAAACTTTATAATCACTCAGGAAATAAAAATACCCAAATAAAGAATGACAACATTTTATATGTACATATGCCAAGTGTCTCAACAGCTACTAAGTGCGAACCCATGAAGTTCACTTCCTCTCTGTTGCATGGCTGTCTGAATCAAAGGAGGGGTCAAGACATACAACTCAAGCTCTTTTGCCTATGCACAAAGCACAAAAAGAATGCATAGAGAGAATTTACATCTGCTACAAATAATTTGAAGTTAATTTTATTACTGTTTTCTATAAGCATTTTTCATTCTTGAGCAAAAGGAATCAATGCTGGAACAAAAGAGCACAGCTGATAAGTAAGGCCGTTACCCAGACTGCCCATCCTTTCAGCAAGATCAGAAAACAAAACTGGAGCAGGAAAGCAGAACTATCGATGTATTTCAGAATCAAGATCTGATGAGCAATTTCATTAAATTTCATGGGAGTTAAGGTAGCCAAACAGACACTTGGGTTTTAATCATAAATAGAAGTGGAAACAGTGGCTGCCTTATAAGAGAGGGGTATGCTGCAGGTATGGCATGTGGCGCACAGAACGGCAGCACATCCCAATTACCCGTTTACCTGGCCAGTGCCAAGCTGTTCTCTGCCACCAGTACTGTGTCCAGTGGAGTTTTAAGAACCTGCAGATGAGAACCTAACACTTTCTTACAAGGAATCATTCAACAGGTAATTCCTCTGTTACAAGTGCTTTTGCTTAATAGTTACAATCTACATTTTCCTCCCAGCTTTATCCATTCAGCTTTATTCACTGTCTTTCTTCAAACACATCTCTCCGAGTTACAGACCTCTAAATAATTTGTCTTCCTCTCCAGTGTTCCTATAGCAATTAATAGATCACACTGTCTGAACTGCAACACTACGAGTTTCTGGTGCATAGCTTTAGCAATACGGAATTAGGTATTCTAATAAATATAAGGTTAAAACTAGGGGAAATTAATTAGCAAGATCAATGAGCAAGAGGTGAAACTGCCAAAGAGATGCTCTTATTAGATTATCAGTTTGAAGGCTGATTTATTGCTTTCACTGTGCTTCCTTATTCATCATTTTTATAGTACATAGAAAGGGTTACAAAGCACAAATTGCCTTTTTTCAATTAACGTTGAAGTTTTAGATAGGCTCAGATCGGAATAATCAAGATAGGTTATTTTTGTTGCTGTTGTTTCAAAACGTGAAAGCAAAAAACATATTTTATTGATCTGGGAGCACTGCAATAGAACTGAGTGATACAATACACTTGTCAGCCTGCAGCTTCCTAATACGCTTATCTTATGATTTGCCCAGAAATGACAAGCTGGGCAGCAGCCCTGCTGAAAAGGCCCTGAGGGTCTTGGTAAAGAGCAAGCTGCATCAGCCAGTGCTGTATGTGTTCAGCCTGGAGAAGAGGAGGCTTCACAGGGACTGAACAGCAGCCTTCTAGTACCTACGAGGTCATCAAAAGACACTCATGCATAAGCTGAAACACAGGACGTTCAGAGGGGACTTAAAGAAGAACCTCCCAGCAGGACAATCATACATAGGAAGAGGTTGCCCTACAAGGTTGTAGTCTCCATCCTTGGAGGACTTCAGTACCAGACTGGATTAAAGCCCTGATCAACCTCATCTGGCCTCACAGCTGACCGCTTTGTGCAGGAGGTTGGCCAGGAAGCACTCACGAGGTCCCTTCTAACCTGAACTGCCATATGAACCCAAACCTGACTCAGGACAACAATTTTGACAACTAGCATAGAAGGGACTTTCTAAATTAGACACAACTCTGCCTCTTCCACCTCTGAAAGGGATGATGACCTGTAGGTCAGGATAACACAGCAGTTCCCTAAAACTTTCTTAGCCTGGTGGTATAGCATAACTCAACCAGTGGCTCAGCAACACTGGCAGCCAGCTTACACTAGTGCTCCTGCTAGCGACAGCCAAGGTGGGAAACTGGAGGAACGTGCTGATGTTGACAGCCTGGGCTGTGGGCAAGTATAAATTAAACTGAAAGTGGCAATGAAGATTACTAAATCCTGAATACACTTCAGAAGAATCCCTCAGCTTTTTGAGAGCCCCTGGCAACAAAGATACAGATCATCTCAAAAGAATAAAATAAAAAATAAATTCATGTAGTCTTTTTAATATAATGTGAAAATAACTCTTCTACCTCAGAGACATGATTCATTCCTTCTGAAATAAGTGATTTTGCAATTATAGCCCACACTAGAGGCTTTTCTAAGGAATATAAAAGTTTCACAAAACCTGAGCATGCTTTTTTACTAGCCATTCCCTCGTCACAGTTGTAATGTCAGGATCAGACCTGGACTGCAACCAGTGATTCATTCAGAATTGTAGCTTCATTGCTACCTCTTTTAAATACTTCGGTAAATATAAACATCTCTTCACTGTCTGTAAGTGACACCACATTCTTAGCGCTACCACGTTACCAAAAGCAAAAAAGGAAAGAATCTTTAAAAGCATTGAGAATAACTTTTAAAAATGATTATTTATAATTTTCTTTTCAGCACAGCTTAAGTGGTTACCATAGCTGGAATGAATTACAGCACACTGCCAGGATTTTCAGAAAAGGCCCGTCCACCCCAGGAAAAGTTCAGTTGCATTCAGCTTTAATGGCTCTTGGCAAGCTTGCGTTATTGTTTTTGTACAAACAGAAGTAAATTTGATATAAATAAAAAATGAAACTTTATGTGAATGAAGCAAACATCAAATTCCTTAATCTTCAAAAGAAATTCTATCCCTGAATAATTAACTATGATATATTTATAAAACTAGAATAATTGAAAACAGCATTCTAAGTTGATTCATGTGGACTGCGCTGAAATATTTATTATTGCAAGTCCAGAAGATCTGTCTGGGTTTTGTCACTGGAAATGTCTAAACTCAGTGTCCAGATGTTTATTTAAGTTGCTCCCACATAGTTCTAATGTCAATTACCAGGGGTTATCAGAGAGCATCACTGTGTATCTTCCTTGACTAATATTCTCATTTCTTCTGCATCTTTGATGTTTTCTTTCATTAAAATTCCTGGCTCACAGCCACAAAAATCTGCCGTGCAGGCAAAAAACTGGTCTGCAGACATGACACATGATGATGCCCAATGTCTGTGCAAGGATAATATTTATCATCAGCTATCATTTAAACAGTGCTACAATCAGTACAATGCCAATTTAAAGCAGCTCAGAGAAATACATGTGAAATTGGGGAATAAAAACTCCTAACCAACATGAAATAACTTGGGTCACAGTAAAGAAAATATTATCACATATAATGAAAATTTTGTGAATCTGTGTTGGTTGTTTTTTTTCCCCTTCAGGAAAAAGCAGGGGGAAAGCCAATGACAAAGTAATTTCACACATAATTACAAATGGAATTGACGGATCTGTAACTCTGGAAACCACAATTACACTGAGACTTTTATAGTAACCAGGAGACAACACAGGCTACTCGTAACAGTGACTTAAACAGAACGAGCTTATCACATAGTCTCTGAAGATTTCCTACATTTAAATGCAAGTAGTTGGCTAACACAACTTATTTTAAATACACACACACATCTGTTGCCCAAAACCAGCTGGTTCATTTGGCTTGTAGGCAAATTCCAGAAGATATATTTTTTAAAATTTGTAAGAAAACAGAAGAAAAAAAAAAATAGTGCTGTGCTACTTCATGTTTTCACGTTAGTATCCAGGTACCAACACTAGGTTACTCTCTTGGTGAGGAATGTTGCCCATTTTAGTTCTAATCAATCGGTAAGAGACAGACACCTTGCGACTTCAATGGATAATCATCTAAATGACTTGGAAATGTAAATCTCATTAATTATGAAATTTACTTCTCTCCCTACACTGATAACCATGAGTCATTCTCCCTCACTGAGATCTACAAATGGTGTCACTGCATCTCCAGATTCAATCGTGATTCTGTGCATGCAGTAAAAAACATCCCATAGCTTCTTGCAGAATTGCAAGTTTTGTCACAGAATTTGCGCTCATTGCAGCACAGGTTAAGTGCAACCTGCATGCACTAGGAGGGCAGGGGAGATGATAGTTTCAGTTCAGAGAGGGATGCAGGAGATCCCGTGCTGTTATAACCAGAGCTGCAGTGCTCTCACCATTGTCTGACTGATCTCTGAGTAAATTAAATGTGTATGTTACTAGCATCAAGTAACAACTGAGAAAACATTTTTCAGAAAACAAAAACAAAAACCACCCACCACAATGAAAAAAAACCCAGAAGAAAAACATGGACAGAAATGTTACAACTGAAATTTCTGTTCTGGAGAAGTGTACAAAGATTATCTCCTATCAAGCACTCAGCTTCAGAGACTCAGCAAAACCTTGGACTCCAACTACTTGCCACATCTTATCACTGCGTTGATCTAATAAGCAACTACATTAATACCAGCTGTGGGGATAGAGGGAGGAAATAAGAATATGTTCATTAAACATTATGGCCCCACTTATCTCCCTCATGACTTCAGTGGAGATGTGCCAATTTGTGCATGTGGTAGTTATGGTCCCCAATATCAAACCTGAAAGAAAAGCAATGAGGGTCTCAGTACAAATTCTTACTAATTTCTCTGTCAAGAAATCTCATACTTACTGCTAGAGGATGCTCATATTCAGATGATTACAAGTGAAATACTTAGTTCAAATATTCTAGCAAGTTGAAAATCAATTTGCTTCCCACACACATTTCACTGTGCTCCTTTGTGTCATCTCCTCACATTCAGTAATTGGTTCACAACTTTTATTCACAAATTCCCTTGCACACAGAGATTAAACAAAACACAGAGCAAATATCCCAGTTCAACAGAGCACTTGCACATAAGTGTTCCTAGAGGAATCAAGCTGACTTCAGTACATGCTTTCATGCTTCACTAAATCAAGGGCCAATTTCATAAAATCTTAATAATCAAATGATCAAACCAGTTGCTTTAAGCAAGAGATGACTAAATGCCTCTAAAGCTTTGCATACATATGGAATAACAATTACAGTATTTACAAAGGAGTAGAATGGAGTTAAGCGTTCACATCCCATGGAAAGTCAGTGTGAGTGTTTGGACTACAGTCAGCTAAGATTTGCCTGCCACAATGTCAGCAGTGACACGGCATTCCAGAAGTATGAGAATAAAACACAATCATTAGCTTACTGAAAAAGAAAAAAACACCACAGCAAAATAAATGTTGTTTTCACACAGCTGTCTTTTCTACTTCCCTTTCCCTCCCAGAACGTGGGAGTTCACAACCTAAAAACAAACATTAGGAAATCAGGAAATCTCAGTGGTGATCTCCACACATACCACCCTAAGAGCAGCGGACTTGCAACAAAACATGAACCACAGACTCAGGAAAAACACAGCTCAGTTAGCACCTCCCTGGAAAAAGACCGCACCATGCAAGACGTACTTCCTGAAAAATCTGTCCTTACAAGACAGTTCAGAGAAGTAATGCTTCTTTCTTATACCACTCTGAAAAAAGAAGCAAGGCTGGCAAAGCAGACAAAAGCCACCTTTTCCTACAGCAGAGTCCATACGGTATGGTATAGCTCCTTGCAAACAGGATTCCCAATTGCTGTCCCCTTTATACCATCCATTTGATGTAAAGGGCCAAGAATTCATTGCAACTGCCCTGGCCCAAGGATACTCCTTGAAGGCACCAACTTGCTAAAGGGAGATGATGAGCCAGATGCCACTCATATTAGGCCAGAACTGTTCAGGACAAGGTCTCCCTAGAAATCATTTTCACTGGTGAAACCCAGCACGGTACACAACTGAGATTACAAA
This sequence comes from Todus mexicanus, assembly GCA_013389965.1. Taxonomy (NCBI): domain Eukaryota; kingdom Metazoa; phylum Chordata; class Aves; order Coraciiformes; family Todidae; genus Todus; species Todus mexicanus. Next base: position 1,079 of record WEIS01022307.1, on the reverse strand, counting down.
CCAATCAGCCAGTC
>WEIS01022294.1:0-16018 GCA_013389965.1 Todus mexicanus | reverse complement strand
TTTACATTTCCAAGATAGACAGCAGGGAACCATAGCAAGCCTAGGCTTTCTTTTCCCACTCCTTGTCCCCAGAGTACTTTTTTGAATGTATGGCATACGAGATGAAGCACTCATCCTGCAGTTGATGAGCAGCACCGGGGGACAGATAAAGCAAAGATACAGTGGAGGGCTGGTTTAGTCATCACTTCTGATAGTTTCCTTCTTACACATCTTTGGTGTTAGTAATGCAGAGAAAGCTCATATATACTTTAACACTATGTACAACACAATCTTAGTTCTATCTAGGACTGTAGCTTGCCAGGTCAGGATTGGATACTTATCCACACTGAATTCAACCAGAGCTTTGCCCAGACCTTGACTGGAACAATAGCATCAGGGAACGGACCACCAGTGGTCATACATATCGAATAAAGTTACGAGAGTATTTTGAGATAAATAAGAAGGTCCAGAACTAAGTTAGCTTCACGGCCAGACTCTCCGATGTGAACATCACTGTTTGCATTAGTGGTGGCAAGTAGCAGACAGGCCATAAAGAGGGGAAGAGAACCAAAGCAGGTCAGCACAGAAGCGCACATTCCCAATATCACCCTCATTCCCAGTAGTAAGAGGATGACTAAATCTTAGTGTGAGATGTAATATTCACTCTCTTTTTTGCCTGGTAATTATGATAATTCTGGAAATTCTTGCTGCTAATATTTTTTGTCTTAATTCTTGCTAAACTCCTTTGTGACATCCTCTGCCAGCCAATATTTACTTCAGATATTTTGGAAAAAGCATATCCTTTTGATTTACTCTCTTCAAATCTCTCAAAGTCTCTCTGTTTCTGTGGTGCTGGGCTGGGACACAAAAGGCTTCAGTCCTGCCTTCCCACATGCTCGTCTGGAATGTGGTGTGGTCCAGCTTGCATCTAAGCTCCTGGATGGCAGTCGACAGAGCACTTCCAACGAACCTGTTTCTTCATCCCAGGCATCAAGGAACAACTTGCACATGAAGCAAACACAGCTCTATGCCTCCTCCTGTGCCTGTGAGACTCCAGCACAAAGCACCAAATACTTCCTATTACTATCCTGTTATAAGAGCAGAGCAGTGAAGGGTGGTGGCTGCTGCTGCTCATAAAGGAGATAAAAAGATCAAGGAAATCCTGACCTAACCTAAAGGCGGAATGTAATCCCTGCTAAAAGATGTGAAGTATGGAAAATACGTTTCAACAGAGCACCGAGACAGAACATGCAGTAATTAGTTCACCTGAACTCAAGAAAAATTCCCCATGTTCTCAGAAGGACTTTGTTTGAGACAGTCCTGACCAAACAAAAACAATGGCCATTGTGAGTCACAGTCCTTATACAGTAAAAATTTCAAGGCTCTTCATGCTGTTCAAGCATAATCAAAACAGATCAATATTGCAAACTCTGATTCCCAAATTGTCATCACTGTTTATGTCTGGCTCTGTGCCCTCAGAAATACACCAAGTTGTAATAACCATCTTTTTGGTGTCAATGATTTCCCAGTCTGATGTGAGGTATTATGCTGACACACGTATCTGTCTTCCTATTGTGAACTAGGCAGCGTGCTTTGTAAGAAAGCACACTGCAGCCGTGAAAGTCATCAATAATTCTCTTAGCCTATCAGACTCTATTAATTTCAGATTTCTGTCATATAGCAAATTGCTTGGCACTTCTGTTGGTGTTCAATAAGACATTTCAGCTAACTTAGAAGGTCCTTTAGATTTTAAAGATGCTACAAAGCTCCTTTTGAATACACATAGCCATTTTATAACTATCAAACAAAATTGTTATAGGTGATTGCCCACAAAATACTATGCTCTTTTAAAACGAGTAATTTACTGACTGCTCTGCTACTAAATTCCTTAACTTGTCCCACTAGAAGAGCTCATTTTGCATTAGTTATTGATGTGCTTGGCATTACTTCGGCATTCTTTTCCCTCATTTCCTATTTATGGAAATAAAAATATATTGTCTGCAATTTTCTTAAAGGCAAAGAATATGATATAACAAAATACTCTCACATTTAATCTAATAGAAGAGAAATATTTTTATAGAAGAAACATAAGGGTTTGCCTTGAGTTTTAACAATATTGCTATTACTAAATTACACTCCCCGCTGGGACACATATGATCCTGGGTATCTTTCTCTTTGGGCTCCTTTGATGAAGGCCAGCATACAACTTTATTTGAATTCACTGGAACTACTACTATCCTTAGTCCTAAATAAACAGTTTCATGCTTGAAAAGAGTGGGAATTTTGTTACTAGTACCTCTTACCTTTAGGGCAAGACAAAAATAGATAATACTGTCTGCTGAACTCCAGAATGTAACAAAGGACGTGGCTGAATGAGTTGTGTGATTAGCTACAGAAAGACCACCCATATTCAGAGCTATTGACTGGGTCCCAGCAGCAGATGCCAAAACATATACAGCTCCTTTGCACGGCAAGGGTAAGCTTCACAAAATTACAATTATATGTAACAAGGCATCTAAAATTGTTTTTTATTGTAAAGTAGCACTGCGCACACTGAAGACAAAGAAAGGCAAAGAAAGCTGGTTAGTGATACAAGTCAAAGGCAAAGTTCTTTTCCATGGCAAGCAGGCAGATGTGCAAAACATTACTTGAAAACTTCTGACTCTATTCCTCCCGCAGCATGAGCCTTAAGCAAAGTGCAGGCAGGGGAAGGGTTACTGCTTTCCCAGCTGTTCACACAAAAGGACATTTTGCACCTGTTCCCAGTGAATGAAAGTTTGCTTTGTGTAAAAGCAGTTCATCACCCCAGCGTTGGCGTCGGGGTGGTGGAGCAAGCAGAGCCCAGGCGCGTTCTGGCTGGAACCAGCGTGCTACCAAGGAAGAGGGAGGCTGAAGGGGAGGTCCGTTGCAATCAAGCTTCATTAGATTTAACGTGTAAACATGCCCCCACTTGAAGGTTGATGTCACAGCAAATGCAAACAGCAGGGATGGTCAGCTAAGCGTAAGCAAGAGAATGTGTGTTTTTCACTTTAATCCCAGCTCTATTTAGTTTACCATATTTGCTTAAGGCTGGCATAGTTTTCATATCTATCAGTGAGCTATTATTCAGAAAAACCTGCACTACACTGCCCCTGTGTAATTATAAAACAATGTACTCCGTGCTTCCTTTGATGTTCTTCTGGGTCTACATCTTATAAATTGTGATTTACTTCAGACATTGCCACTAGGTTTGTGCCAGGCCCTCAGCTGGGATAAATGAGTGTAGGTCTGTGGATCTCAGGGGAGCCCCAGAAGTTCATGCCGGTGGAGAGCATCTGAGCTGTCTTAGAAATGTCATTTCTGAGGTGAAACAGTGATGGTAAAGGCATGGACTACAGTCAGTGCTGAGAAAACATGGGGAGCTAGGCAAGTATTTCTATATTAAAAAACAAAAAGAGAATGAAAATCAGAATCTCATATCTAAAATTGAAGCTTCTCCTTTTCTTGTGAAAACTGGTGACCCAGTAGTTCAAATGTTTCCCCTCCTCAATGCAGGGGTCACAAACAGGGCACATGGGCCATTCATCTGGGCCAGCACAGAAGCAGTGGAATAGACCCAGATATCCTCTACATCTTCACCCCTCTGACCTTCAGAATATAGCACCTCCTACCCCCACATTAATCCTGGGGTCTTTACTTTGGAGCTTATAATAAATCAATAGACAGTAAAAGAAAATCCCTGTGGGAGCAGCAATTGTGGTCCTACTATAAAAGCTTAAATTCCCCACCTGCCACTTGACCAGCAAAAAGCTTGGATTCCCCACTCTAGTCCAGATTATGTAAAACTATTCAAATCCTGAGTGACAGTATTTATGAAGACAGCTGTTGGGCTCTTCAAGCAGGCGAGGCAGGGGCAAATGCTGTGGAGTCCAGTAAGAGCTATTGTGCTATTCACCCTCCCAGAGATCTTTACAATGTTTACAATGCAGTTTTTTTGGTCCAAGTGGAGGGACACGAATAATCAGAGAAATAAAAAATTCCCAAACCAAAACTTTTCATAAATTCCCTTTAAAAACAGAAAGCAATTCAGAGACTGTTTTCCTCACATTCACTTCTCCCTCCTCCATTCCCTCCCCACCATATTTGGGTTGCATTATTTATCACAGAAGGTGGCAGAAGTTGTTGGGGTGAGATGCCGTGTGAACTGGTCATTTGTCAACACCATTCAGCATAATACATTTCTGGGAAGAAGATTACACTAGAAAGATGCTATCACGTTTTCAGTCAATCAAACATTTAACCACTCCCCTTTATCTCACTGAAGCGCTGTCATTGTCAAGTATTGTCATTCTTGGTGGTATTTCAAACTACTGTTTACCAGCAGAGCGTTGAAATTCAGTAAAACAAAGCGGTTTCCCATGGCAGTGGTTACCGTGCATTGGGGAAGGCTAGAGCAAGAATCTCAGCCGCTCGCCATTACAGTCAGTTGTGAAAGCACTGTTGACTTCCCTGTGTTCACTGGATTTTGAATGCCCATGCTGTAATCACAGAAGTAATTGGAGAAAGCTGTCATTTTACCCCTCTTCTTTTCAAAAATTTGGCCTCCATGAAAGTCAGAAAAGAATGGGGTTTTTATGGGAGGTGAGTCAGGCCAATGAAGTTTTACTGAATGTTCAACATTCATTTGACCTACATCATGTCTGAGATCAGCTTTAACAAAAAGATATATCGGCATTTGATAAAACCTTCAAGATGTATAACAAAAACATACACGTGACATGCTTATTGCACTATGGCCATAATCTTTTCAACCTTGTCTTTAGTTCTGATCAGGAGCTTATTTCTTATCTTTATTGCATTTGTATAGTTACATTTTTCATGTAAAGGCCCTGGCCTTTAACTTGTTTGGTTTGGCAACACAGAGATGTCATAAAACTGTACCAAGAGGAAAGCTGAAGATTTCCTTCCACTGAGGCTGCCCTGTTGCAGTAAGGTCAAACACAGACTCTCTCCTTCTGACACCTTCCAGGCTGATGGGCAGAACAGGGCATGGACATAGCCCTTGCACTCCCACTGCTCCTAACCTAGGGTCAGGTTTGTCTAGTGTAATATCAGTTATTCAAAAGGCTGGTGCCTAACACCCTCCCAGCCCGGCTTTCTGAGTGAGGTAGGATGATTTGCCTCTGGGGCTGCCTTATCTTCATAGACTACAAAAGGCTAGCTGAGCCCAAATGACTTTTATACCACTAAGAGCAGGTAAAGCCCAACCAGATTTAAGGGGTCATTACACTCTTAAAGTTCATGCTAAGATTTCAATCTGCCACAGAACTGAAACAAAAAAAATAAATAGAGAATTAGTTTTCTTTAGTGTACTTTGTTCTGTTAGCATCCAAAACACAAGTCAGTGCATTCATAGTTCCAAATCTCCCTGTCAAAAAGTTACGCTTCTGAATGAAACTTTCAGATGAGAAAACCAAAGAAATAAAAGCAATGGTAAACATGAATCCTGATGTAAAGAGAATTGTTGTGCAAAGTCTTTCATTTAACAAAATACGGTTATATGATTCATTCTAAATGCTAGAATTCATGTCACTGTATTACCGTTTGCTTAATAATGAACACCCCTTTATGACTGGTTATTGTCTGTGAATTTTGAGACAGTGGATGAGCAAGCAGAACACATATAAACCCTAAAATGAACAGAACATTCCTAAGCCAGAGAGACAGTCAGCTTTCTTTGCAGGAGTGAGGAGCATTTAGTGCGAGTTAAGTTCTTTACAGAAAAAGCTCTTATAAATGCTGCCATACTGCATTTATAGCTAATTATCTGACCATGAGAAGAGATCATAGATGCAGGTTTCAATTATAAATAATTATGTACATGGTTAAAAAAATAGCTGTTAGAAAACGTTTATCCTTCCTTGATTTGCCTTGTCAAAACATACACATTCATTTCTCCACCTTTTTTTTCCTGAGAAACGTCACTATAATGTATTAAAAAGCTTCAAAGCAGAGAGCAAGAGTCACCATCAGGTTCCAGCTCTGCACCACTATTTGCCACAAGAATACACTATAACAAGTTTGGGACAAGGAGAGAGAAAAGCTGAAGTCTAATTTGAGAAATGGATCTTTGAAAGGGTAATTTCCTTACTGGAGCTCAAAGTACCTGGGTTTTTCTCTGCCTTAGAGAGACTCGGCAGCAGTTTCCCAGTGGTGCTGCCAATGGGCATGTTCTGGATAAACACTGCAGTTGTTCTTCCCACACACATCCGGGACACAGAGGTCCCCCCCCTTCCTCTGACGTCAACAGACTGTCACAGGCACCTGGCACATCCTGGGATCGTGCTCAAACCGCTTGTTAATCAAGCAGATATGTTAAATGGAGTGAACCTGGCAGTTTAAGGCCAACCCCCAGAGATAACATTATCAGAAGAGCCATTTGTCTCCAATGGGAGCAAACACAGGCATCTATCAGACTCCTTCTTTCCACAACTCTTGCCAGAACTTGATAGGAAAAAAAAACCCCAGAACTGTAGGAATCGGCATTCTTGCTACCCTTGTTTATTGACAGTGTTTTCTTTGATTTTATTATATGTTTAGCTATCTGGCCTGTAGCACTAGCAAGGTAGCAACAGCTTTAACCAGAGGAGCCTCAGGAAAAATCCAAATCATGTATGTAATGTTTCCCTTTCACACTGCAACAGCATTTAGATCTGTCTGTGCCAGCGCAGCAATGCAGGCACCATTAACCAGAACATGAAGCTATAGAGTTCTCATCTTTATCAACTTCTCCATTCTTTCCTTTTGAACTATTCCAGACTTCAACACACATTGAGTTCAAAGAGAGTTCAAGCTCGCTGCTTACACCAGGAGGGCTGAAATCTTCGGTTTCCATTTCACAGGGATTGTTGCAGGTTCACAGAGCAAGTAAAAGGCAATACCTAATATTTGTGCCAGCCTGGCACTCACTGCGTGCTGCTCAGCCTCCTAGCTCTGCACCTCACTGAGCTGGGGTGGAAATCCATTTGCAACTAGAAAGGCTTGGCACATCAAAGGGATGCTGTCAAAGTGGTAGGCCTAAAATGTTATCTGTCCTCTCGTCTACGTTTGTTTGCAAAATCCATGTTATCTTTACAATATAGAGGTGTTTTATTTCCAGGCGCAGCTTGGAGTGAATACTTTTCTAGGTCAGTATCAATGTCAGAATCCGTAACAGTCCTAGTTCAATGAGTACGTAAAGGAAAAACAAAACAAAGTACCCCTACAGAACAAAACAAAAAAAACCACGGAGAGGATGAAGACATCTTAGGAAAGAATTGAATAACTTTGTTTCTTTGTTTAGACTTGCAAAATATTATAAGAAATGACTATGAGAAAAAGTAGATCTTTGAAAGCTAGGGAGATGATATGCCATGCATCTTCTCAAATGTAGGCTTCAGATCTATATTTAAAAGAAGGCATAATATATTGGTTTAGCTTATTGACTTATTTGGGGTCTCTGATAAACAATGCAGCGCGTAACAGACATCGTCCAGTATACTACAGTGCATACTAAAGAGAAAAAGAAAGACAGCATTCCTACCAATGGGAATTTTTGTCATAAATGGAAGATGAGAGAATTGTCACTTAACAGTGTGTTGCCAATATTAAAAAGTGCAACACCTTTTTTAATCTTCTTTTGAGTTCTACTGAGATATTTGCTTTAAAAAGAAACTGGTGGTAGCAAAGATAGCAGAGTATTGCTGCTGAATTAACATGCTATTTCATTTGTTGCTTTGAAATATCTGGTGCCATTTAATGTTATCCCTTTGGCTTTAACAGTTTAGATGTCTGCTTTTTATCACACTGGTGTAAGCAGGAGCTTGTCCCTTTCTGTTTGCTCAGGGAGCAAGTTTCAGCACGGGGCATGCCAACCATGGCAGAAGGCCTGTTCACGGGAGGGCTGGGGTGACTTTCACCCTACAGAGGGTATAGCAGTTGCTTCTAGACTTGCAGGTGCTCCTAGTCTGACAGTGTGAACCTTTTCATTTTGCCAGGTACAGACAGTGCTACAGGTAAGCAGCCAGCAGTTTGTCTACACCTTTTGCTCACTCTCACTAGCTCCGACCAGTGCAATGCGGTTGCTTGCTCCTTGCCATGCTACAAATAGCAAACAAGATCTGCCTTGACGTTCCTTCATCCCATGCCTTCCCTTCAAACCAAATGGATCTTGTGAGTACATTTGGGTGGGAGGTTTGCAAAATCATAGCCTCCCTAAGGCAGAGCCAGTGTCATCTGATTTGCCTGCACAGGACACAGCAGAATGAGGCCCTCAGCCTAATTTGCAGCCTCTAGGCACTACGGTAATATCACTAATTTAATACAAACGACAATGAGAGGAAGGGACATGCTATTCACAATACTGACTTCTTCCCATCCACAGATGCTTGGCAAGACTTCAGATCTGCATTTAGGGAGCGTGTTGGCTTTGCTGAAATGGCCATTCTTTGTACAAATATGCCCCTAAGCAGCAATAAAAAGAAACAGATGCAGATTAACACTAACAAATCACATACCCACTGCACTGTACATGTAACCTAATGCATGTGAACAGTCTTATTGGCTTTACATCTGTTAAAGAAGCATGGCCTTGTTGAAGACATTGTCCTCTCACGGCATCAGCTTTCCCCAAAAACAAGGAGTTTGAAGGCAAAGGGAATGGCACACACACAGAAACTGGAAGACTCTAGAGAAGGGCAAGATGGAGTAGAGCTACCATCACATTGCCTAAGAAGCTCTCACAATTTGAGACATCTTGTGAAAATTGGCTGTCTCGGCTCCCTCTGCTCTCCATGCAGAGATAGAGGGACTGCACTGATTCATACATCCCAAGACCTAATAGACCTGTCTTTAATCAAGGTGGTTGGAGCAGAGGAGGATCCTAGACATGTTTACAGTGATCTCCCAATTTTTAGATGACTGATGTTGTGAAACAAATTTCACATTGATGGCTGAGTTATCCTGTCTACCACAGCGTCAACAGTAAAGTGAGAGATGAGTAACTACATCTTCTGCTGTCTGGGGCAGCCAGAGCTCAGTCGTAATGGAAAAGGTAATTGTGACCTTTAGGCAAGCACACCACCTACAGTAGGTGCCTAACCTTCTATATCATGTATCCTTCTCTCCACTGACTGCACAGAGACTGAGCCTGGCAGCCTCAGCTAGGACAAGTCTCAAAGCACTTATTGTTCTCTTGATCTTATTCACTAGCATAGGTGTGACCGAAAAAATCATTCACCCAGGTACGATGACCCAGAATCTCCAGCAGAGATAATCTCCAACTCTCACAAGATTTATGCATTACAGTGAAACTACGCACTTCGGAGAAAAGATTCAAAAGTGCAGGGAGGTCCAGCTGACAAAATAGAGTCCATAAATCTATTTTAGCCCCAAATGGATCAAATATGATTGTAAAATGCTGTGAATAAACCCTTGTAAAATAACAGAAAAACCAATCAAAAAAACCCCAAACAAACAAAAACCCAACAAAAACACACACACACACACACAAAAAAAAGAAAACTGTGCTAAGTGGAGTGTGTGTTTGTTTGTGTGTACAGTTATGTTTTTCTGTAGGAAGTCTTAGAGCCTTGCTGCTTCTTCCTGTTTTTGAGCTGCCCTCTTGTGTCTTGTGATCAGGTGGTTTTGACTTGTATGAATTCACACCACCATTCGTCTGCATCCTCTTGGCATGTACAGAGACTGGGAGTGAATGACCTTCCACACTACCTCCACTGCTCCTCTCAAAGGATCTATTATGTGGCTCACTAGAAGAGCACAAGCCTCGTTCTGTTTGAGTCAGCATGAGTCTTACAGTATAAACACTGAAAAAACCTCTCCATGTAGCTAGGCTCTTTTTTGCATTAGTCAGGAAAGGTCAAGGCAAAATTGGAGTCAGGACAAAATTGGTCAGTGTTTGGAATCAGTCCCACTTGAGTTTGATTTCCTGTTTCTGAAAAATACCACAACCAAAAACACAGAAAACACACAAGCAAACCACACTGCCTCCCATTATCTGAATATGAAGTTTAGTGAATGTTGCTATACATGCCACACAAGCACATTTTAGATACAGTAATTCCTTGAGTGCCTGAAGAAACTATCACTGTGAGCGAGGAGGGTCAGCAGCTACCAAAACCCAGAAGAAATGTGAAGGCTGGAGTTTGTATTCTTTCCATCTCTATTTATATTATACGGTTGGTTTATTCAGAGAATTGCCTCTAAAATTAGTGGCAATCCCTTCTAGAAATACACCCAGGCCAACAGAAGAAACCAAACTGGCAGCCTCTCACGTAGTACCCAGACCCACTATTGTGGATTTAAGAGTAATTGAAACAGTCTGAATTTCAAACTGGGAAAAGGCAGACAAAGCTGGCTTGATGGTTTGCTATTTTTGCTAATCTCGTTAGAAAAATGAAAATACAGTGTACCTACTTTATCTGAATTAAAATAATTAAAATATCTATCTGTAGAGAGAGTGATTACATGCATTATTGAATAAATAGCAGAAGAAAAATGACAATTTGTTATTTATCTGTTTTTAATGGGGTATCCGTCAAAGTTAGAAATTTGATCTCTCCATTCCCTTCAGCTTCATCCTTCCATCTGGCACCAAATCCTCATGGAAGAACCAAAAAAAGACAGGCAATGAAATAACCTCCAAGCTTTACGGATATAAGGGTCCAAGATGCACAAGAAAGCACTTCACATTAGTGTTCCAGCATTGTAGATGACAAATAGATACCTAGTAGCATCCCAGAAAAGATATCTTCTTCAGTAGCATTTGCGGGCAACTACTTTCTTGCTTTGTGTTATTCCAGCCTCAGCACTTTCTGTTAGCTGTCTGCATCCCCATCTTGATTACCAAGAATATAGTGTTTTCTGGAAGATTAGATATAGGAGGATTTAGAGTTTGGGCAGTTTTGATTTGGGTGTAGTTTTTCTTTCCTTCCCACAGCAACTCACTGTCCATTCCTTTTTGTTGAAATATTTCTGGAGTGGAAAAAATCATCTCTGCTCACCATACATAGATAGAATCTTCTCAGGTTTTTTTCTGAATATAAATTCTTTAGTACAGATTAAAATGGAGATTTCTGCAACACTAACCTGCTTTTCTCTGTCTGAAGTGAAGGGTCATTGTGGTTCACGTCTTTCCAGTGATGGTGAAGGTGAGAAGTCTTTCAGAAATGCAATGCATCATAAGTTCCATGAATCAACCACAGACCTCTTTATCAATGCTTCTTAAGAAGTGCTGTGTTTCTTTTCATGTAGACACAGATGATGCAGGTAGCAAGAGGACTTAAAATTGACCTTTTTTCCAGAAAATACCTTTGATGCTTCCTGATTCACAGCCATGTAACCTTTTAATTTCAAATTCCTCGATGCCTGACTGCCATCCTTGAATTTCTTATCTCCAGATACCCAAATAGTGATTCCAGCTCTATATCCCCCAACAACTATAAATGTACATCAGTACAACTGGCACCTTCACCCACTCTCTAACACACACATTCTACTCTTTGTTGCCAGTCTCCTTAAGCTGTTAATCTTGTTTTCTCACCAGCATTTACTCTGGCACAGTTCGGTCACTGCGCAGACAGAGCTTTGTGGCACCCAGCAGGGCAGACACAATTTGTGCAGTAGCACATTCCTGTGCATGAGTATGTCACTGCCTGTGAATGAGCTGTTACTCAAGAGCAACCAGGAAAATGCAATTTGGTGGGGAAAGAGCTAAAAAGTCCATAAGCTAAGGTCCTTGTCCCAGGAGGAAAAATTCTGTGTGTCCAGACTCACCCCGTCCCAGGTCTTTCCTCCCAACCCGAGCTGTTCTGCCCTTCATGACTAGGCATGGCCCCCGCACAGCCAGGTTGAACCCCAAGAATCATAAAATCATCTAATCATAAAATGGTTTGGGTTGGAAGGGATCTTTAAAGGTCACCTAGTCCACTCCTCCTGCAATGAGCAGGGACACCTTTAACTGATCAGGTTGCTTAGAGCTCTGTCCAACCTGACCTTGAATGTTTCCAGGAATGGGGCATCTACAACCTCTCTAGGCAACCTGTTCCAGTGTTTCACCACCTTCATCGTAAAAGCTTTCTTCCTTATATCTAGTCTGCATATACACTTTTTTAGTTTAAAACCATTACTCCTCATCCTGTCACTACAGACCCTGTTAAAAAGTCTGCCCCCCATCACCAAGAGTGGAATTACAGTCAGCATGACAGTGGCCATGAAGCACAGAGGAGGAATCATGTCTGAAAAGCCTCCCTTCTGCCTTGCTCAACCTAGATCTCTGGTGTACTGAATCATAGATTAAATGAAAGAACAAGCTCTGGAACTTCCTGGAAGAACCACTGCCTCAGCTCCTGTATCACACCCACTTACAACATTGGACACAGACTGATTACACTTTCAAAGGATAAAGAGATCATGCAAAGGAAGAACATCAAGCAGAGTGAGACCAGCAAAAATCTTACAACTGGTTTATTTGCTCTGGGCTTTGTATATACAATGACAAAGGCTACATTGCTCCTGCACTGAAGTAACAAAGATGTGAATGACACCAGTTAGACAATCAATGGTGATGATCCACTCCTCCTCAGTACTGGCAGTACTTCCTAGCTCTGTGTCGAGACCTTAGGGAAACTAGTGCTGATCTTTGTGTTGACTGCCCTGGGCTGTGCGAATAAGCAAGCAAAGGATGATCACTGTAGCCTTTTACCACTGACCTAAAATCAGTTTGCTAGATGCTAATTATAAGTCAATCAGCTTACACAGAGTAACACATAGGCAGACGTCTCTCATTGCCCGCTTGCTGGAAGATCCATCTCGTTGGCAGATGTGACACAACACTAGGGAGTCACACAGCTAAGCCAAGCAACAGGGATGCACCTCAGCCAGGGTAGCATGCATACCACACCAGGGAAGTCTGAGAAGTTATTCCAGAGTTTGCAAATAACATTTCAGAACAGCACTGTTGCTTTAACATATATGTTTTTAGTTTAAAAATAATAGAATGAACTAAATAAATAGACACAGAGAACACAGCAAAAGGTGTAGGAATGTACACATTTGCCCTTCAGACAGACTTTGAAGTTTTGGACACAAGTGCTAACTTCTTCTAAGCAAAGGCATAACAGGACCATTATTTGCATCATCACCATGAAATAACAAGGAGAGCCAGGAAGAACACAGTAAAGAGCAGAAAGGGAAAGGGAAATGACATATGGTGATACAATGATTCACAATCTGTGCAGAGGCTAGCAATCAGAGCTTGAAATGAATCATAAAACAAAGATAAGACTTTGAAGTGGCAAATGTGATCTGAAAAGGTAGTGAATTGTTAAGACACTAGTATGATGAGGATAGACTGAATGTAGAAGGACAGCTTGGTACCATGTATGGAATGGAACATAGCTCATCTCTCTGTTTTCTTGGTCTGCTTCCTCACAAATAAACTCTAGAAACTTATGCTGAGGCAAACAGATCTAGCTCCAGAAGAATAATTTCCTGACAAGAGGTCAGTAGGTGAGAAAAATGAGAGGAAAAACCCCCACAAAACTCTCATCAATAGAAAGAAGAGCAATACCATTTTTAGAAACTAGAAGTGGGACTAAGACAAATCTTTTTGCATGTTTTGTAAGGATTTTTTTAAAATATATCTTAGAGCACTCTAACAAAAAACTCCTGCATACATGCCAACGTGATGGCTTTTAAAAAAGAAAACCTAACTCAACTAATTCCTTACAGTGCAAAATGGAAAATTTGCTAGCAATTTATTATCAGGAGTTTTACCTCTATTGCTTCTTTTAATAGTTGAGCTATTTAAACAATCTACCTCACAATCTTTAAGGAGTTTAGTTCATGAACTCATGTACAATTGTCCTACTAATTTAACATCTGACTTCAGAACACAACCTGAAATCATTAACACTCTGCTCTCCCTTTTTATTCTGTCTTTTGTAGAGCAATACATACATACTGGAAGTTCTGTGTGTAACTGCCTACCATACTTAAAATCTTTTATCATGGTGTTCATCTTAGCATACTATCATTACTTTGGAAGTATGCATGGTTTAAAGGAAGATACCGCTGCTGTTTTGTCCAGCACATATAAAAATTGCAAGTTCAGCAAAAATCTTCTTCAGCAAAGAGGAAGGAATACGACAAATGAATAAAGTACCTCAGCCATATACAAGAGAGCCAGTGCTCACTCCCCTGCCACTCTCTTGTGCACAGGCAGTATTTGTAGTTTCAATTATATTCAATAGTAAACTCCACATATTCTGTACTTCAATGACAAAAGGCAGCTGAGAACTTTGGTTAACTAATGAGCCTGGTCTCCATCAAAATGCTTTATTTCAAATCTAATGGGATAGGGCTCCAAAAGTACAATCTGACATTTAGACCCCAATATTTAAATCTGTAGATGTCTGGTAATCCTCTAAGCAACAGAGCATCACCATGTTCAAGGCAGGTGCTCATTTCTATAGGTCACACATGTTCTAGGGCATCCAAGACACCCACACAAGCTGGCAGATATGACTCAGAGCCTCTAGGAGATCCATCTCTTTCTGAAGCCCCAGCTGGTTATCCCAGTGCACCTCCAATGTACCGAATGCTTGTGTGTGCAGGCAACTTGATCAAGTCTGTAGACAATAGAGCTAGTAAAGCTGAAGAGCTACTCAGGTCACAAGCCCAGGGATCTCAGTTCAGCTGGGTGAGACCTGCTTCTTTCTAGGTCAGCAGCTGAAGACTGAGTGGGATTCCAAAATACAGCCAAAATGCATCTCAAAAAAATCCAACACTATGATTAGGCATCCAAACTGAGCCTTACATGTATCTTAAGCTGGGAAAAATCACTTTCTAAGCTCTTCTGGCTGCATTGAGCCAGTTTCTAGAGGGAGCTTATACCCCTGCCATGTATGCAGATCCTTTTGTGTAGGCAGCAAATTCAGTTTTGATCCTGAGTTGAATTCCATCCTTTAAAACTGGCAAGGAACAGACACAGCAATCAATCTCTTCCATTGGCAACAACTCACTATTAATACCTGAGAAAAGAGATGCAATTGATAGATCATCCAGAGATTTAACCTGAAAGAGAAGGCAAGTTCTAGTGTAAAGTCTGAAGCTGGAATCAATGGGTTTCAGGGATATGGATTAGATACAAGCCTAGGGCGGTGTTCATAGTTGAGGAGTAGAACATTTCACCATACCCAGGTAAAACACTTATATTCCACTTTCTGCTCTGCTGGAGAGGATTTCAACCTGTATTTTTCACTACGGTGATGTTGTCCTAAGAATAAAGCCACCATGTGCGCTATTCTTCCTCTTTCCTTCTCGAGTCACTGCTCTTTGTATGATGCATTAAATGTTTACTAAGAGTAAGAGAAGGATTGCATTTAGCAGTGCTTGGGGAGCTCAGTTAGGAAATGAAAGACCTCTGCTCCAGTTCCTGTGTTGTATCAAGTGGAAAATAGCTTTGAACTTAACTCAGTAGACAGAGAGCAGAAGCTTTTGGGTTTTGCTAGGGGTTTTTTAATGGATATCAGATTTATAGATAATACAAATCAGTTTGATTAAAACTGCACACAAAACATTATGAATATGACCTATTCATCCTTACTTTGACCTGCTGTTTTTTCAAATGCATTTAACTAAGCTCAGTTACCATGAAAAAGCAGTGGAATCAAAATAAGGAGAAAACTCAAAATTCTCTACTGACTGCTAAAAGCTCTGTAGTTAACAGTGAGTACTATATGTGAGTGAGATCTCTCATATAAAGGCTCAATTTGCGCATGAAGTGAAAGTATAGAACGCATTTTTTAAAGTTTCTTTCAAGCTAGCAAGAAGGTGATCTCATCGATTTAGGATAAAAGATTTCTGAGAAACACACTAAGAAAACAGTAGAAGCATCCACTTTCCAGGATACCCACAAGATTTATATATGATTGATCTGTCAACTATATATCTTTTAAAGATCAGATCCTACTTAAATTAATGGAAATGTAATCTGCTCAAC
>WEIS01022287.1:6379-18931 GCA_013389965.1 Todus mexicanus | reverse complement strand
TTCAGTCTAGCAAGGAAGCTGTGAAAACAGGACAAGGAAAGAGCCAAAACCTTTGCAAGTGTCATATCACTTGTACTGTATTCTGTAAAGGATCAAGTCTGGTTAATGTCTAGGAGTCCTGAACAACTTGTGCTTTGGAGTTAAGAAGATTAGACAGAAATTGTTATTAAAGCTCTTAGAGTAAATATAGATGAAACAGTAGATGTGGATGTCNTTCAGAATGCGAAGATTAATAGAAGCTTCTGGCCATTTTATAGTGTTTTGTACCATTTATCCATTGCATTTCAGGCTTGCTCAATACCACACCTCATTCAGACAATTTATCACACTACTCTTGTCTCTAGCCAAGTTAAGGGAAGCTGAGATCATCTCTTGAGGGGTACTGAGAAACCTCAGTTTGTATGGAATTATCAGTTACATTAAACACACCTATACAAGGGAAAATTGCTGTACAATCTATCAGTATTTAATTTTGAAAGGGAATTTTTTCCTCTCCTTCCAGTTCCTCCTGTGCTACTGTAGAATCAGCTACTGGTACAATACAGCAGCACAAAGAATTTTTTCCCTGTATCCAAGCAGTGCCGTAAACCACACAAGCCCAGACTCTTCATCATTTTAACACCCACTTGAAGCATTTGGAAATGCTGCCTTTACTTCAGATACTCATCTAATGTTTCATAAACCTTTGTTATGTGACTAGAAAATATCCATGACAGATAATCCTGATGTTTTAAAATATTCAAATGCATTGCCTCTATCTCTTTTATATGTTGCCCTTACAGTCTGGGAGAAGGCAGCAGAATGTCAGGGTTAGTTACTGTATTTTTTCATGCGTACATGTTTTTTATTCCGAATAATACTAAAAAAACGTTCAGGCAATCAAAATATTCACATTACTCTCTAGAAAATCCCTTTAGGCAAGATGCAAGAATAAACTAAGGATGGTTTTCTTCCCTTATATGTCTTTAAGCTACCGCAAAATCTGGAAAAAAATTATTTCTGTTTCAACAAAAGTTCTGATGAGAGATTAGAATGAGCACCCTTTCATACTCAAGCAGTTGAAATTGTGAAACCACAAAAACAATACCTGAACAATTCTGACTTTTCAATGCAGGGAAAAAAGATATGTAGAAGACAGACATACACTTAGCCCTTATAAATGTTACATTTCTTTCCTTTTTATGGAAGTTATTTTGAAGCTTTATGTAATAGTACATAAATACTAATAAAAAAGTATGTCTTTTTCCTTGATCTTTGAAAAAACTGTTCTTCCTCACAGAGTTTTATCAGGTTTTGTCTTCAATTCTGTCATTCTACAGAACAGACCTTTAGAACGCAAGTTGCGAGAAAATCAGATGGCCATTCTGTAAAGCAAAACTTGGAAGCATTTCCCGAAATGTCGCTGACAATTACTTACTTGACTGAAGATCAGAAAAAGAGTAGAGTTTCTCAGAAAGGCATACTGATTGTCTAAGCTGTAGAGAAAAACAGATAATTAACACTTACATATCATGCTTTATCTTGAGAACACTCTACAAGATTGATTATTCAACGTGATATGCCTGTAAGATAATTAGGTAAGGTTAACAGCATCAACATAAATCTGGTCA
Organism: Todus mexicanus; assembly: GCA_013389965.1. NCBI lineage: Eukaryota > Metazoa > Chordata > Aves > Coraciiformes > Todidae > Todus > Todus mexicanus. Next base: position 17,321 of record WEIS01022287.1, on the reverse strand, counting down.
TTCCATACTTTCTGTAAACTATCATAAAAACACTGTTTTTTTCTTGCTGTTATAACACTTTCTACCAATTTATTTTTTTACTTTGGCAGCTTACCCTTTGCAATTTATTTTGGACCTTCACACTATAATTGAAAGCAATTTATGAGGTTAGCAGTCTCAGATTTCATGTGACTATAATTAATGCACAGTACAGCTAGATACATATTTGCCCTTTAAAAACAATCATGCACACACTCTTCCCAACAACATATAAATTAAGATACTATATCGTATTTTATCACCTCAGACCACAACAAATATACACATTTTTATCCAAGACAAACAGCACAGAGTCAGGGTCAGCAAAAAAAATGGGCAAATCGTTATTCATTTACAATCCTACACAGTCATAAGATGTTTAATCTAACAGAAAATTTAGTCCACATAAATTAATCAAACCGTGGGAATGTCAAACATCCAGGACTTCCCAGAGAATTCAGAAAAATAATGGAAGTAATTGAGATTAAGAGAACCCAACATTGAAAGCGTGACATTGTGCCCTCTAAAGCGAGGGCTAGCTAACAGTGTTTCTGTCCTTATCACTCATCCAAGTAAGGATGAATGAGGTTCCCAGTGAAGTTAATGGAAAAGCACCAATAACTTCAGTAGTATCAAATAAAAAATCATCATCCCTCTGTGCTTTCCTTCTCGGTAGAATTAAGTTTAGAATTCTACCACACAGTCATTGGAACAGTAAGGTGATAAACAGGTTCCTTGAGCTCAATTATGTCCATTTTAGTATCTCTTGATCCTTTCAGCATTACTTCAAATTAATCAGAAATCTTGTAATGCAATATGCAGTTCAATTTTGTTCAGCAATCCCAGTCACTTCAGGTTTCTAGCTCTTAATTACATTAAAAATATAGAGTGAAAAAGGATTTATTTGAATCTGCTACACTGAATAAATCTAAAAGAATGTTACTTACTAGTTTAAAAACAATCCTGCCAGCAAGTCTGACAGAGTCTGGAGGAAAATTGGGTTCAATGCTCATAAGACACCTGCATTCCTGCTTGTGGTCCAGCCAAGCTTCTTTCTATCAGGAATTTTTTAGAAGAAAGAGAAAAAAAACCCTGCATGTTATAACTTTATATATATATATGCATATACATAGAATATATATATATATATAAGTACTTATTTATATGCACACAAACAAATATGGTCAGCCTCACCAAGGGATGGATCTGGGGTCCTAGAACCACAACAGCATCACAGCCATTGAGCCACGCTGGGACAAAGGGTTGCACAGACAAAAGTCAGCTTCAAAGGACCAGGTGGGGGACCTTCCTTGGGTACTGACGTCAACTGACTCTGGCACCCTCCAACACAGGCAACCTCAGATGCTGATTGTCAAGGAAACAGCAGCACACACGCTTTACTAGCACAGTCTAAGCCTGACAAGCTGGGTTATCGACTCAAACCAATCCTATCATACCATTCCCTCCTCTAATGTAATTAATTGTGTAACCGATCCTATGGACACTGGAGCGACAACAGTGCAGGCTGAGGACACAACAGTATCACCATTATGCTACCCCAGAATTTACCTTTACCTTTAAGAAAACCTAAGAGAAATACAAACAAAAAACTATATGGTCAAGCTCCCAGCCCAGTTCCTCACCAATACAAACCTTACTTCAGTTTGTTTCACGCTACTGTCTGACAACATAGTTCATACCGTACTTTTTCGAATATAGTATCTGACACTGTTAAAGCACAAAAGTAACAGAGAAAGATAGAATGAAAACTACACAGAAACCTAGAGGAAGTGCCTTAATTTTTGTCCCATGTTCCTGCTATACATCTACTTTTCTTTACCTTTATGCAAAACGTTACGCATCATCAGCTTAGTTCAACCAGATATCACCATTCCAGCTTGCTGAAATTTTTATTTGATAAATAAATGGGCTCTGGTTCTTACTTCATTGTGGCAAGAAAAGATGGAGCTCCATACTTCACAAGCTTGGAGCAAATTAGAAGGGATGCTAAAATCTCCTCTGCCATCTTAACTCCATCAACATAAACAACACTTTAGCAAAGTGATCATTCAACAGTCAAGATCACAGAGGCCTTCAAAGTCTACCCACTTCACTAAAATGCAGCTGCTCTAAAGCAATTGTCAAGTTTTCTATGCCGCAAAAACTGTCCCCAAGCTGATGAGGCATTATAGTCCATGGTTGGTAGGACTGGCAATGGTACTTTCACAGGAATGGTTGCTGTAACCAAAATTTACCAAAACAGAAGATGTAACAGGAAAAAAAAAAAAAAAAGCTCCTTGCACTACTTTTTTTTTTCACAGGCAACTTTTATTAGAGTAATAGATGAAGACTAACATTTCCATAGCAAAGAAGAGACACGATGACAAGGTGAGGGAAAACTGCTATATATTGAAATGTCTTATTTTTTTTTCTAATTCCCCCGCTAAATCAGTGTAGAAGAGCAACAAGAATAAATCTTCAGCTGAAGAAACATGTTGGAAGAGACAGTCGATTTCTGATTATTTTTTTTTTTTTGGCATCCTGCCTTCACAAATTCTGTTTATAATTTACTAAAACTCCAATTCCTTCTGGTTAATATAGTACATATTTACACATTTAATTTATATATTCGGTATATGTTTGAAGCCACTCAGATGTTTCAAATACCTTTCAGAATCAAATTGAAAAAACCAGAGCACAACAAAAAATTGCTACAATAACAAGAACCAAGGGCTTCTGAGGGTGACACTTTCTCATAGGTACGCAGCAAAGAAAGAAAAAATTAACTCAGTAAAACAGTTTCTGTTAGGTAACTGCCACCCAGAAAATGATAAAATGCCTAATATTAAGAAATTACTTGTTCAGGAATAAAAAATAAAAAAGAATGGCAGTGATATGTGCAAGTGCACATCACACCTGTAGATGTTGATATGCTAGTTATAAAGATTACAAAGGCTCTCACAATTTTTTCTTAAGCTGCACTTAAGAAGGGGAATTGCTTCAGGTGACTAGGTTTCAGCACCAGTAGCATTTATTCTATTTCATTCAGTGGTTTTTTTCCTCCCCTTTGGCTTGCACATAATAAAAAAATTGGACTTTGTTTCTTTCAGATACAATAGAGATTTGTGATTTCTTTTATTCCTACAAGGGGGAAAGAAATGACACCACGGCAGCATTAATCCAAATACAGTTAGTGTCACATGCTGTCTGACAAATAAATGTTAAGTATCTAGAATTATTCTTGTCTAGAAGAAACAAGGTCATGCTTGTAAATGTCCAGACATCATTCTGTGTAATATAATTACATTGGCATTTTTATACCACTTAAACTAAAATTGTTCTTTGGAGTATGCCTTTATATGTTAATTTTTTTCCCTATGTAAAAGTTGCATAGAATTTTAAACAGGCTAGAGGTGACATCAAAATGATTAATAGCTTACCCAACCAATAAAGCCCTAATGAGATGAAATAGGCAGTACCATGTAGCATACTATGCCATGTTTCATTGAGATGTGCTCCCACGTGAGAAGAACAGTTCAAACACACTCCTTCTGCAAAACAGTGCTTCGGCTGAAACTGATGCCAAAAACAAATGAGTCTGACTCCTCTTGCAGAAGGAGCACCGGAATGGGAACTGCCATTCACTTCCTCCCAACTGGCCAGGGAGAGGGGGAAAAGCTTCAAACGCATCAAGTACAATGAAATTAAACAGTATTTCTTCTCACTAACAATACAACAAGGATATAAATTATAGAACAATAAGAAATCATGAAGATTTGTGACTCTAGAGAGACAACAGTTCTCCACGGGAGGTTTTCTTAACTCTGTATATCCCGGCTTTCAGCCAAGGTTTTTATATCCCATATCCAGCATAACTATAAACACTACAGCGCAGAGGTATGGTCACCTGATAGAACCTTTCTCCCTCCATCCAGGGAAGATGTTTCAATTTTGCAGCAGGTTTGGTTTTGGTTTTTTTTCACCCTGTTAGAAATGAACACCACCAGGAAGAGACAAAGAAAGTTGAGTAAGCAGGGTATGGCTGTAGCCAGCCCTCCTTCTCCAGGCTTCACTACAGTTAATAACTCTGAAAGAATATCCTTTCTTTTATCACCTCCCAAATCATTGTATCTCATTCAAGTTTAATGCATCCCAAATGCAATTCCTCAGGCTTTACCCAAGGGAAAAGGGTCAGTACCCACATGGCTTAGGATATAGTGCAGCATTTAGCTGTCTACTGGTGGCAAATTCAGAGTCTGCCCCCCAGAACCAACACCACAGGAACACCGATGCATCAGTGGGTTTCACTGCGCAACACAGAGCCAGGATCATCTCCTGCTGGCTCGGGGCACAGGCAGAGACCCCTCGCATCTGCCTGCCACGTCTAGCATATTTTTAGCTGAGCTGTTCTGCCAATGCGCAACCATTCTTGCACAGATATATGCTATCCTTGTCTCCCAATGGCCCCTAACCCTATGAAAGATCTTAAACCAATGTTTATGAAACAAACAGTTCCCTTGTCTTCCATGCAGAATCAAAAAAAAATACATAAATGAATGCTTTCCACAGATTAGCATGCTAATGAAAAGCAATTAAACACTAGAGCTCATTAAAAAAAAAATTCTAAGTGGATTTTTTTCCACTGGAAGGTTTTAATTCCTTAAAAAGATATAATTTGCAGTTTCCAAAGGACTGTTCAAATTGTTACAGAATGTCATTTTTTGTCTTTTTGTCTTTTTTAATTAAACCATTTCAATGGTATTTGTTAACAGTACATTCTGAATTCTGCCTAAAATGACTCTCCCACTTGTCATAGATTACCACCTATAACACTGATACCCAATCTATGGGATGCACCAAACTAATAAACATTGCCAAAGGATATCACAGCAGTGATTACGAGGAGCAGCAGATGTGGTAGCTCTATGTTTGGAGGGACTCTCAGCCAACATAACACTGCTAGAAGGCAGCTCCAGGAAATTAGGCACCATCAAGAGGTAAAGGGGCTACTACACAGAAGTGTCAAAGAGGGGCAAAAGTCGATGAGATTCAACTAAAAAAAAAGTTTAAAAGCAAAAGGTCTAAATATACTTGATTCTGAAATCAGAATGCCCACGTAAGAGTTCTCACGGTAAGTTCCAAAAGGGAGACATCTTTCAAAAGACTGTTTCTTCCCCTATTGGTCAGCCTGAAGACAGTTTTTCTTAACCACTTGACATTTTAAATCAAATTAATTTAAAATGGCTCATTTTGGTACATCCTAACATAAAAATCTCCTGCCACATTTACTTCAAAGTTCCCTTCGCAAAGTCCACCTTCATCCTAAACCTAGTTCAGCTACTCAATCTCTTCTTAAGTTAGGTTTTAACATTCATCCTGATGTCACTTAATGTATTAACCAGAAAACGCCATAAAACTAACAGTTTCTAAGCCTAAGCTAAGTGTTGAGTTGTAGAATTCATCTAACACATACAAAAAAATAACCACAACATACTGCAAGTATAAATTGAAAATCCAAACACACAATTTGCATTTCGAAGTTATCTGTATTTGTTAGACTAAAATATTCCTGCCGATATTCACTTTCTTCGAATGTGTAAACTGCAAGTTCATTTAATAACCTGGTATTTATTTTGATCAGCAATTAGTTTGATTAGAAGTGCACACATTAATGAATTGCACTAAAGCCACAGAGGCTAAGTGGAACACAAACCTTTTGGCTTGGCCAAGGAGAGCTTTGCTAGCAGCTGCTCTAAAACCAGAGCTGCACAGTAGCCTAGTTAGCTTATCAAAAGAAATATGAATTAGAGGAGAGTCCTCAAAAGCAAACAGATCTGGCTGGTCTCAGTTCTATCTGGATCATCTACCTCAAGTCATCTATCCCAATAAATTCACTGTTTTGACCAGAAAATAATATTTTTGCAGTTATTCTCAATCGCTGCCTAATAACATGGGATATTATACAACATTAATTTGATATTATTTTTATATTGAGTTCAAACTATTATGTGATAGTAAATACTCAACATTTTAAGTACAGATTAATTTTAGTAGCAGTAGCCTATCTCACTAAAATCAATACCTACAACTGTAGATTGAAGCCATCTACAGCACACAAACCTTAGATCTGGAGTCATAAAGCATATATCCACAATGGCTTCGGGTTATTCAGTGTAAATCCTTGAAGCATGTTCACATAGTCATTTTCCTCAAGGAAGAAGACCCATTTCCTACCTTCAATGCTACTGTACCTACATTGGAACAGGTTATTGCATTACACCTTGCAGATTTGCTTGTGCAGGTCAGTGCTAGCACAATCTCACCTCACATGAGAGACTTGCCAATAGAAGCTTGACCAGTTACTATCCTGGAAGATACTTGTTTTAAACACACCTTGTAAATCCTCTGGGTTTTTATATTCTTCACAGTCATATTTTCCTTATGATCTCCCATAATAAATCTACCTGTGGCATTATTATTGATGCTACAGTAAGCACCAAATGTATGTCGCACAAATTTGCCACACAATGAATCAAAATGACATATATCCCTCCTTTCCCTCTCCAGATGTTCTATCCCCAAAAAGCCATGTTGAGAACACTGCAGATTATACTAAGCAGAATTGTTTATAGAAGCACAATACATGAAATGATCCTTTCAATGTCAAGGACTTAACTTAAAAAATTAAATACATATACATTTAATAGAATATCACTACTAGCCTGTTTTGATCATTAGTTGGTTTTCTTCATTTTTATCTATTTAGAGGAAAAAAAAGAAAACCAAACAACCCAGAAACCACAATGCAAAGCTATGAGGAATCACTTAAAAGTTCAAGGATTCTCTAAGTTGACACTCATGGTTCAAATCTCACTTGCCTGGTTCTTTGCTGTGTTAGACCTTACACAGTTGTTTACCCTTGCATGTCCACTCAGTAACAAGTCTGGCCAAATTCTGCACACATACAATACAAGCCAAATATAAAAGCTAAGGTTTTACGTCTGAACACCTTTAAGAACTGCTTCATAGCATAGAATCACAGGATAATTCAGGTTGGAAGGGATCTATGGACATGTCCAGTTGCAAAGCAGGGTCAGCTCTACAGTCAAGACTCAGGTCAGAGCTTTATCCAGTGGGGTTTCAAAACCCTCAAAGTATGCAGATGACAGAAAGACCCTGGTCAGTGTGTTCCACCTCTTGGCTTTCCTCAGAGTGAAACAGCTTTTCCTTGTACCTCATGTGAACCTCTCTTCTTTCAATTTAAGCCTGTTGTCCCTTGTCTTCCTGTCATGCAACACTGTGGAGAACCTGGCTCCATCTCAAAAACCTGCTCATAGATGAAGTTTTGCCCAACGTCTTCTCTTCTCTCAACATTTTTCATGCTTATTTCCTCTTTAAAAAAATTAATATACGCTATGCCAGACAAAAATTACTCTTGAAATACAAACTGGTTTACTCCAAAATTAACTTGGAGCCTTCAGTCTACAGCCAGTAAAGCTAAAGTATTATTCCTCCCTCTTCAACTACGCACAAACACTACACATTTCACCTCAGTTCTGCCTATTGCACTGATTATAATCTTGTATTTGTAACTATTAAAATACTCAAACAAGGCAGCATGTTTACACACTGTCCGTAACTGCAAATAAGAAATTGCGGTGTGGAAATATGACAATGTGCAAAATGCATGAAAACCCTGTAAATAAAACATTCTAAGGCCTGTTTTCTTCAACTCCTTAGAGCTGTTATTTTTCATCTTACCTGACAAGATTTACCACAGTATTTAGCAACCTTGCACTGAGAGCATCTCTGCAGATGTTCATTTCTGTTGAGAAAAAAAAAAAAGAAAAATGGTTATAAATACAAATAGAGCTTTGTAACTAGCAATTCTCAAATATCCCAAGGCAAGAAAAATATCTGAAAACCAAGAGTAGTCTAAAATGCACTGCTACACAAGAAGAAATTCTGCATGGTTACATTTGAAGCTATATTCACAATCCATTACTTGTGACTCGGCACCTCTGGAGCTACTTTGGATCAACTGTTAAGATACCAAGTATGTTTGGGGTTTTTTTGCCATATAGTTAAAATCCTGAGGAGTTTGACTTTGTAGATAATATCATAACTGGAGCTGTGGAATACAGCTATTAATCTATTTATTATCTATTTTGTGTCTTCTCTTAAGTGAGATCTTGTTGTGAACCTGCAGTCATGACATCAAATCATAACTTTATAATGGAGTCTAAAGTTGACATGTCAGTAGAAATTTCTGTTATAAGAAAATAGTTCTGATTGGTGGGCAGTGAAACCAAAATAAAATTTCAGCAGGGATGAGGGGGAATAAAAATGCAGCGAAAGCTAGGATAACTGCCAGAACTATACATTACAATCTAAAGGTTAAAAGCACCTCGTGACTCTAGTGCNAGAGGTGAGGCCTGATGCTTAGTTTATACTTTGATGAGTTAAGAAAATATCACTTAAGTTCTGTACATTTTTAGACACTAAGGAAATATTAAATGTGAAAGCATACACACAGCAAATCCTACACCTCAAACATGTAAATTCAAGTAAATTCAAGCTACTCCTCAGCACCCTCTCTCCATCCTTCTGTGAGCCAAGGAATGAGGTATATGCCAGTCCAGCCACTCTCCTTCTCTAAAGGCAATTTTAGTAATGTAATCTTCACATTGCTGTAGTGCTGCCTCAAATCTCATTATGCAGATTAATTCAGTCTTCCAATTTAATTGAGAGACAACTAAGTGTCGAACACTGTCCATTTTCAACTGGAAGGCCAAGTTTAAATGGTCAGATGAAGGGCCTTTCTCTGTGAGATTCCTGGTGTCTGCACATCAGTACTAAATATGCTCTCTTCACTCACACTCCCAACTGATGTAACTAAACCAAGGTGTAATTCTCCATCTCTACTGACACCAAAAAAACCTCCTACACTGTCACCTGTAATGTCAAAGCCACGTATCATATACTCAGATTCCCAGCTCAACTGCTTTATAACAAGACTTTTCTTTCTCTTGCACCATTCAGTTGTCCTCAAATTTTAATTTCTATAGGTGACTTCAAAATGTTACACCGCTCTCCAAAGGCCACATTCGAGAAAGACAGCATCAGTGTGCCCACAAGCTTCAGTCTAGAACTTTTAGATGATGACTTCAATCATGACACCAAAACTACCAAGAGTAGGTGCAGAGCACCAGAAACGCCATGGAGTATCATCTAGCACTAACCAACCTCTGCTTTCCCCTAAGCCCCAAAAGTGGAAAAGGTATTTTGCTGATATATCAAAGTATTTCTATGTTTGAAATATTAAAAATAACAATTTATACACTATCTTAGGACGCTCATAAGCATCTGGGGAGTTTAGATAGTTGCATTGGCCGAAGTTTAAGAGGAATGTTGTGTACAAATCATTACAATCAAGAACAATCTTTTAATTTCTACTGTATAAAAAAATCACTATTTTGTTGCACATTAGTTTGTAGGCACTCCTACTAACTACCAGGAGTAAAAGAAATCAGAAATATCTCAGAAATAAGCACATGTTTTGCTAGTGCCTTCTTCACCTTCCTACCTGCAAAGCCAGCCCTGGAGACTGAAAAAAACCTAGCAACTATTGGATCCTATAAACTGCATCTAAGATCTTGTACATGCACAATAGGTTTTTGATTTTAAGGTGCAATGCCCGAGGATGATTGAGAGTCAGAAATAAGTGTGAAATCTTCATTTTACCAACTGGCAAGGCCTTTAGAGTCTTCCAGTGAACTCTGCATATCACATGTTACCACTAGAAACCTGTCTACTAATCTAGAACAACAAAAAAAAAGAACCTAGAACTTTGGTTTTCTTTTCAGCTCCCCAAAAGCACTGCCATAGCCCTCAAGACAGTCACTCTGCTTCGTGTCCCTCTTGCTCTTTACAGGTCTGCTTTACATTACATGGCTGTACAGAACCACAGAGAGGTCACGAAGGAGCTTTCAGCTTCCATTTCCACATAGCTTCTTGTATTCCACATTCTACATCCATGTTCACAGCCTCTCTCAAACTTCTCTTCGTCATTATATAACACTATCTAAATGACTAAGTGGTCACCCTATTGCAGAATGAGCAAAACCCTCTTGAAGGCAGGTTTTTTTCATTTCAAAATGCTAGTCATCAAAACACAGCAAAGAGTTAGGACTCTGAAAATTGAACATTTGAAATCTTAGTCCCATACACACGAAAGTGCCAAAAAGTCTCATCAGTAAGTAAAACACAGACCCTCAAAGCAGAATAACTATAACATTCTGGCGCCAGATTTTAAGTGAATGAATGCCCATAACTATTGGAGCATCTCTTCTACAGATTTCACTTTCTTCCATCAGAAGGTTAGATCCAACAACCTTAATATCCTGCAGCTATATCTTCCCTTGGTATACCTCTTGGTATTGTTCCAAGATATGCCAGGATTTACTGGAATTACTGGCATTAAGTCACCAACACATACTCATTGTTTCTTTTTGTAAAACAACTAGTGGACCCATCACCACAAAGCACCAAATCCCTTTAAGTACCCACCAAAGTTTCAATACTTTACCGGATTATTTCCTTTCCATCCCTAAACTAATATTCCCCTTAAGGGTTAACAATGCTGCAGTAACAAACACATATACACACAAAAAAATCTAAGGGCCACCACTCAAAACTTGGATTTTCACCAAACTGATGCTGCTAGCCAGATTATTTGGATAAACTGACTTCTTGCTGGCACTGTATAATGAATGAACTACCCATTCATCTTTTGGGATTTCTTCGAATGACAAGCAGATGTAGAATGCCTGTTACAGAGCTCAACATTAAAGCTACTGATGAAACCATTGCTTTTTCTCACAATCCTCTCTTCCCTCTTGGACTAAAAAAAAAAAAAAAAAAA
>WEIS01022284.1:0-23079 GCA_013389965.1 Todus mexicanus | reverse complement strand
GGGGGAGGGTTTAGATGCTTCTCCACCTGTGCTCTTATTTAAGGTCCTTGTGAGAGGGATTCACCTCCTAATATTAGTTGTCTGATCTGAGTTCTCTCTGTTTGGAGAGGAAAAATACTAGCCTCCCCCAGGGATGATAGCAAGGTAGGTGGCAGGAGTTGGCTGTTGAGGGCATCTCTCTATATCCAAAATACTGTACCCAGTACCGAAGGAGCCTGACCAATACATCTGGACCAGGGGATTCTTCAGTGTCTAATACTAGGTGCTCCTCTGGGCGTTACCACACTGTTGCATTTAATTATTGATGTCAAGTTGGGCACACGGCAGCGTGCACCTGAGATTCTCTTCAACATTTATTCCTGTTGGAGGGAGCTTGGGTCGTAGCCAGCGCACGGTAGTATTGCACCAAGGCAGGCAAACCTCTTTTTCTTCTAATTAGACAGATTGCTGCTCTGGTAGACACAGTAAAATCTGAAAAACCACAGACTAAATGGGACAGAGCACAGGGCAGGAGGGGAGAAGTATGCATATTGTCTCTCTCTGATGTAAAACTTAGGCTGCTTAGGTTAACAGGCTGAGCCCAACAAGTTTCTAAGCTAGAATGTAATTAAGTATCGGTGTACAAGTGAACGTGTTCTTAATTGCTAGATAAAGAGAGTTTCATTCCCGAGTATAAAACAGACATAGTGTTTCAGTAGAATATCACTGGGTTCCAGTCTTTGGCTGAAAGCTGGGATCTGACAACTCCTTTACAGAGATCATTCTGCTTTCCAGAAAAAAGCTGGAAAACTTGCCGTGGCCACTTGCCATTGCAGAGATCGGTACCATCTGAACTGTTTGGTTTGTAACAGGGGCTCTGAAGATACGACAGTAAATAGTTCTGCTTCTGAAGACAAAAAGACTCTCAAGTACAATGTAAAGAAAAATAATAATAAAAACAATTACTGTAATTTACGTGTATATATTTATTGTACTTGTAATTTATCAAAGCCATAACTTTCCTGTAGATGACTAAAACTGCAGAAGCAGAATTCTTTTTTACGTAGCTACCTAAAAGCACTTAGGGAGAATTTCTTCCAGGGTTTTGGTTCCCCCACACCTTGCTGTAATAAAATGACTGCGAGCTGCACATTTTTGGAGTACCTGAAAGTTTAATTTGAGCAGGCTTCTCTGGTTCAGCTGCCCATTAGGCTTGCGGAGAATACTCCACTCAGCTTCCTATCTGACAAACGCCTCATTTGTATGTTAATGTCGAGTTGTGATTTCCAGGGAAGGCATTCAGCGTGTTGTAAAGGGCCTTACTGGCAGATTGCAGCTAAATTGATGCTCGACTCACTAAATATTTACCCTACACATCCCACTTAATATGTCCAAAACCAGGCACACTGTGAAATCCTGAAACCTGATTCTGTGCGTATGAAAGTCAGGAAGCTGGTAATGTCAGTGTGGAGCGAAACGAAGCGCTTTGAGAGTCCACTAGCGTGTGCCAGCACACCTCCAGCCCGCCCCACAATCCCCCCACTCCTTCCGTGCTGCCACCCCAAAACGTGGGGCTTGCCTGATGGCTTTTGCCTCAGCACCAGAGCAGCACTGCCACTGGGTCCCACTTTTTCTGCCTGCGGTTCTCGCAGCCCTGTTGCCCCTTCTTCAAGGCTGCTCCTGTCCCATAGAGGATGCATCCTGTGGCACAGCTGGAGAGACCACTGCGGCATCTTCACCTGCTCCTTGCCATGTAATTTGCTATTGGGAAAAATGTTTTGGGTTAGGAGTGCCAAAGCAATGCTTTAGTGTCCTTGCCTCCCCCTGCCTCATACGTTCCTAATGTGGTAAAGCTGGCACAGCGGTGAGGGGTAGGATGGAGATATCACAGCTCACCTCTTTGTTTTTATTCCCAAGCCTGTTCTCCCAACGAGTTCCAGTGCAGTAACAAGTCGTGCATCTCTATCATCTTCGTGTGTGACGGTGACAATGACTGCGGGGATGGCAGCGATGAAAGAAAATGCTCCCCTCTGACCTGCAACCCCAATGAGTTCCAGTGCAACGACAGCGTGTGCATCCCCGAGCTGTGGGTCTGCGATAACCAGCCAGACTGCGAGGATCAGTCGGACGAGTCTGTAGAGAAGTGTGGCTACGATGCCAAGGCCCTCAGCACCTGCGCGGCTCACGAGTTCCAGTGCGGTAACGGGGAGTGCATCCGCCTCAACTGGAAGTGCGATGGGGACGAAGACTGCAAGGACAAGTCTGACGAGCAGGATTGCCGTGAGTGTCTGCACGGGCAGGGCAGGGCTGAGGGCTCTCCTTCGTGGGGGAGAGGGGCCAGAAGGCTTCTGTGGGCTGTCTTTTAAGGCAAGTCTTTGATGTCTATGCAGCCACTGTGTGTCTGACACGGAGCATTTGTGTCCCAAATGGCATGGCTGGGTGCCTAAGCCAGCAGGGTCAGGTATATTCTGTACTCCTTTTATGCTATTTCCTTGAGAATTCAGACAGGCGATGCAGGAGCTGTTGGATGGTACCGTGCCTCAGAAGAGAGATTTCACTAGAAAGACAGGGAAAGGGAAATGGGGAAAATGTTCAAAGCCCTCAAGCTGCGTGGTGGGGTCACAGCCTGCAGGTTAGAAGCCACAATGCTAAAGGGAATATATGATCAGCAGAAAAAGAAATAATTAATTTTCTGCCTCTGAACTTAGAGTATACACTGATCAAGGCAGTCAAGGGCAACACCTCTGAAGAATCCAGTATGAAATGCACTTTGAGCTTGTCTTGATAAAGGCACAGAGCTAATAAATAATGGATTTCTTTTCAGCTGGCTTTATGCATTTAACATGGTGTTGTTGGTGTGCATGGTATTTTGAATGTTTCATCCATTTTTAGCCACTAAACTGTTCAAGCTGGTCACTTACCTGAGGAAGGGGAGAGAGAGAGAGAAGAAAATAAGAGCAAAATGTTTTGCTAAAATATTCATAATCGCAAGATTGAAATAAAATAAAATATTTACATAGCTGTATATATTTAGCAGCTCTGACATTGGGCCACCTCTGGGAATGAAGGCAGCAAACAGCTGCACAAACCAGACATTTTTGCAAAGGTGCTTAAGAAAATTTACCCCTTTTGCCAGCACCATCTTTTCATACCCATGACAACACTGAGTCCAGGCTGGTGAGCTCAGGGCAGCTGTGGGAGAGCCCTGCAAGGAGCAGGGGATCATACTCTCTCCCAAGCAGAGAGAGGCAGGTGTAAATCCTGTGGCTTCTTTAGCAAAAGGGTGAGGATGTCTTCAGCCCTGGACACCACTGTTTACATTACAGGAGAGCAGAGGGATGGGCTACAGGTAACCCTGAAGGCTTCTCTGCCTTGAGAAGAGCCAAGGACTCTCTTAAATGAGAGGCAAGAGCAGAGTAGGAGAAGCCAAATACGCTTTGTTAGGAAGAGAGCAGCTTTGACTGCTTAGTACAGTGATGTCATTGCTGTCAAACCCCTTCCAAGTAGGGATGGAATAGGTAGGATGTCTTTTCCATCAGAAGGTGATACAGGACTTGACAAAGCTCATGGGCAGTACATTGAGAGTCTGAAGCATCGCAGGGACAGTGGAGTGAGATGACAAAGCTGGTTCCTGGCATCCATTTCAGTATGAAGTGACTGCCATGCAGGAGCATGTCTGGTGGAGATGTGCGCTGCTGGCTGGGACAGCCTGTGGTTTTGGTGCCTCTTTTTATTTCGAGACCTTTTGTAGACAATCCTGTACTTGTATTCCCTCCAAATCAGGAGGCAGTGGCTAGACCCATGTTACAGACACAGGTGAAGTACTGATGTCTGGCGCAGGGGACTCCCAGCAGATTCCCTGCAGTGACCACAACTTGGGAGGATGATTGAGTTTGGACAACTCAGGAGAGGGAAAGGTGACCTACCTTCTGTTTCCAAGTGGTGAAAGAAGAGAGTAGCTTAGACGTCTCTAAAATTTCAGTCCCTGTTGTTCAGCTTGAAAGGAATTAGGTCTTTTACAGGCCCATTTACTTTGACACTGGTGGATGGGAGAAATGGGACTGTGCCCATGTACCATGCTGAGGCAGGGGGAGCACTCTATTCCCCAGCTTCCTTCCTTGCTTTGGCACCAGCAATGTCCAGCTGAGCTCCAACTGCTGACTCATGAGGCCCAAAAGGAGCACGGCTCTAAGCGCATCCCTCGGCTGCAGAGCAGCTTCTCCAAGTGGCACAGTGGCACCTCCAGATAGGCCAAGGGCAGCCTCCCTGGGGCAGAGAACACAGCTGGACACCGCTGCAGCGCAGCACAGTGCTGACAACCAGTGGAGGAAGGAGGAAATGTGGCCGAAGTGACTTAAGATGTATCTGACTAGCGGAGATTTAGCACCCAAGGTTTTTTTTCCCAGTAACTCTCAGTAAGCACAATGTGCAGCTTATCTATCATGAGCATGTGAGCTGCTGCAGCTGCTGTCAGCCCTACGGGCTGAGAAACAGAGGGATTCAAAGCCCTGTGTTTTAGCTACTGTCCAGGGAGCCTGGTTCTGCCTTTTACACTCGTGCAAGCCATGAGTTACGCCAGTGTCACAGAGGTGCACAAGCCTGCTGCTGTTTACACCACGAGGAGGGGAATCTCTAAGGCAGTAGCCAGAAGAGGACTTGTGGCACTGAGTGCTCGTGTAGCTGATGGATCGACTGGGTCAGAGTCAAAACTGATGTTGTGTCCCCATCCTAAACACATCTGTTGCTTGGGTGCACATGCTTGTGGTAAGAAAGTGACATTTGAGAGCTCTGGAAACTCAGCGTCAGTGTTCATCTGTTGAACTGAAGAGTTTAGGGATTGACCTTTATGATATTTTTTCCTCTCCAGAAATTCTCTCGTTGAGCTCAGTGTGGCGTGGCACTCAGGGAGTTACAGGTGTATGACACTGCTCCATCCCCTTAGCAACAGGGATGGCACAAGTACCACTAGACTTGACTTGATTAAAACTGCAGATGCCAGCACTACATCTTCGTTTGCAAATGGGAATCATACAAGGGTTGCATTGTTTAAAACAGAGGGATGGGAGCTAATGGTTTAAAAAAAGTGACATGAAGCCATCACCAGTCATTTGTTATAATCAGTTTGGGGCGATAAACGAGTAGAGCAGAAATGAAGGGTGACAATTGGTGAACAGGTTTTGGCAGTGAGACAGCAAATAAATAGGAGGGAATGAGTCATTTCAGGAAAGCTGTGTGAGAACATTGAGCAGTTGGAGGGGTTTTTTTCCCTAGCGTATATATTCAAATGTGTATATATATTTATGAAATGAACATTAGGTTAGATTTATTAGTCTCCAAATCTGGAATGGTTATATTTTAAAATGTCCTTCACAACTTGCAATAGGGCATCCAGGAGAAAGAATAAATAATGCTTAAAACTGACAGCTAGAAAACAGATCCCTTGAGACCTGACCTCACACTTCTGTGCCTCTGTCTCCCCATCTATAAAATGGGATTGATGCATTTTGCAAATGCTGGGATTTTCTTGAGATTAAGTTCATTGGGGGAGTGTGTGAAATCGGACAGAAGAAACAAAGACTCAAACTTGGAATCTAGAGTATATCTGCTGAAGTTGTGCAACACAGATTTGTGCCCTTTTAGCTAATGAGAAGTGTGTCTGAGTGCACCTGTTAGTTTAGCAGGGCTTTGGTAAGTTGTTTCTTATCTGATTTGCGGAGCGGAGGAGATGGCTATAAAACTGCTGAGGTTTCACTGATTTAAACCCTCCAAAATAGCACAGCAGTTTTCTGAACATCTTGTGCAAATAAACAGCAAAGCTCTTCCCTCTTCATGGGACATTGCTCTGCTTTGGGAATGGCCCTGACAGCAACCTGCTGTCCGCTCTGCCAGTGGGGCTGAGGTGGGTTTGTGTCCCAGCTTCAGGATAGCAAAGTTCCTGGCCGTCTCCCCTCAAACTTATGCTCTCCAGGCCAGGTATAAACATGGGATTCTCTCTCCTCCTATTGAAAAATGCACCAAAAAATAGAAATACTGTACGTGCATTTTAATATCTTTGTGATTAGTAGGAGTTGTTAATGTATCTGCTCTTTTTAGGTGACTGTTAAGATTCTCAGAGCCCTTACCTCAAAGGTCTGAACTTCGGCAGCTCTGCTGGAGTGAGAAGTGAGACTGTTCCTGCAAAATTCACATTCGTTTTAATTTGGTTTCAGATTAGAAACATTTCTATTATTAACATCTAGCTGTAACTGCCTTTTAGAAGATGACAACTGAGGACAATTAGTCAGTTCTATAACAGCTCCCTTCCAAATCTGTAGCTGTTGTCATGCGGATTTACTTGATAAACCAGAGACCTGTTCCTGCTCTAGGAAAGGCAAGAACCTCCTTGGCTTTAATTGCACGTTATGCATTTGTGGTGGGTTAATACTTACAGTCAGAAATGGAGAACCATCCTTTCCTGTCTCCACATACACAAGTTGCTACAGAAAAGATGAAGCAAACTGGTTTTCATGTTGGGGGTGAACACAAGGAATAATTATGGCAAGGGGATTTTCAGCTAGATAGTGGGAAAAGCTTTGCAACAGCCAAGGTTTAGCTTGGATAAGGCTGGAATTGCTGAGGGGAAGACGGTCTCTCCATCGTCAGGACTTCTCCAGGCAGGTGGTTGTACGTGGCAGAAACGGTTCAATCAGAAGCCTCTGTGCCTCCCTGCAGAAGCTCTCAGTGCCACTTCCAGATCTGGGGTCCGTGATTCTCCTGGACCACGGCTTGTTTTTTTCTCTTCTTCCTGTTTCTCCCATTTAGAGCAGCAGTTCCCACACGCTTAGTTTGGAGCTGCTGTCCCAGATGTCCCACTGAGGTTTCCCATTTCTGTGCCTGGGTTTATTAGCTGAAATGTGGTGACACAGCTGGTCCCATAACTATGCTTGTTGCTTGGGATTTTGTTCTCACTTTGCAGCTTTTTATGAATACAGTGCATATGGCTTTCCTCTCCAAGGAGCAGTGCTATTTCCAAACTCTCCTCATATGAATGCTGTGTATTTCTAAAGGCAGGATTTCGCCCTTCCCCCACCAGCCCCGCTTCTGTGGCTTTTCCTGTCCCTTGTGCCCTTTGCCAGTTGTGAAGACGCAGCAGAGCTAAGCCCAGGCAAGCAGCCGTGAATCTGGATCCTGCATCCTGTGGGATGCACTCAGCAGTAATGCCGAGCCTTTGTGCAGCTAATGCTTTATGGTATCGATGCTAGCTTCCTTCATGTCTGTGCCTTTTCCTGGGTTACCTTCAGATAGTAGTAATTTTTGTATAACCAGTTTCTCAAATTGTCAAGGAAGGTCTGCCACGTAGCTCTCACCTCCCGTGTAGTAGCATCAGTGCTGACCTCCTCTAGCTATTCAGAGGCAGTGATTTTCTGTCATACGATACAAGGGTGCAATCAGCAAGATGGAAAGGCTAGAACGAAGAGCTCTCCAGGGTGAGATGCCTTAATAGGGTTTTAAGAAAACATCTGTAAGATGGTCCCTTCAGAAGTACGCTGCATAACATGTTCCAGGAACGAGGAGCCTGTGAACTACTGTCTGCAGCCCTTTTCTGGCTAGCAAGTGTTTGTACCCTTTGTCAGCATGAGCCTGGTCCCAGCTCAGGAGGTCTCTCACTTAGGGTAACCCTGGGGAGGGAAACATGACTGCTTTTAGTGTGGTCAATGCAGCTCTCTTTTTTTTTCCCCCCAACTTTGCTGTTCATAAGCAAAGTCTGTAATAATCTGACCTAGGCAGATAAACTTCAGACTTGAAACCTGGCCTGACACTGGAGATATTTTTGGCCTGTAACCCCAAGAAACACCAAGGTGCAGCGCACTGGAGCTCTTCTGCCTTCCAGTGGTTTATTAGCTCCTGGGCATTTAGTAACCCAAATGATTGTGTCTGTGTCGCTGGCTTCATTGCTAGTGTGACCACACTGGCTTTGGCAGAGAGTCAATATGTTTCTCTTGCCTATGCTCTTAGCGTGAATGTGTTTTGAAACACATCTTAAATAGAATTGTCTCTAAAGGAAATAGAAATATACCTTAAATAGAATTGTCTCCTAGAAGGAAAGCAGCCTGGCCTCTCACAGAGACTGAAGACCCTAGAGGGGCTCTACTGCTGATAGTTTTGCCACCTGCTTGCTTTTTTGTGTCTCACCTGAGAAGCTTCACTGCCTGCTCTGATTCTGTTTTAACTAGATCTGCTCATACAGGCTTTGGGGCTCTTTTCACAAGGATGTAGAAGGTGATCTGGGATGGTAGAGGGGCTCAGGAGGACAGTAGCTGAGGCAACTGCTGCCTCTGTGACCTTGATGGAAGCAGCCAATGCTCTGTGACATTTGCTGACAGAGGGTGCAAAAGTCTTAACAGTGGCTTAAAGGTATCACACAAAAGATTCAGGTCTTGTGTGACTAATGCTTAAATGTGTTGTCTTAAAGCTCTGGTGACCTGTCGGCCGGATGAATTCCAGTGTGGTGATGGGACCTGCATCCATGGAGCAAAGCAGTGCGACAAGGTGCACGACTGTCCTGACAACAGCGACGAGGCAGGCTGCGTCCAAGGTAGGTATAGACTGCTCCGCACTCCTCGTGCTCTCTGGTGTAAACCTGCAAGAGCCGTGTGGGCGCTGGAAAGGGAAGAGGTGCATTCCACTCCTCTGGGCCATGGCAGGCTGCTCCCTGCAGAGAGCTCGAAGCCATTCTGGCAGTGGGGTTGCTTGGGAGAGATGATTGTGCTGACCAGGCAGACTGCATGATTTGAGAAGTTTCTTGCATGATGCTCAGGCTTGATGTTCGTTTGCTTAATCCCATCCCATTTCTTCTAATGACACCCTCTTGAAGCTTTATGTCAGGCTTTTTGTTGTCATGAGCCTGGTCTAACTTAGTTGCTTTCCTCTCTTGCCCGACATGACAGAGTCAGCATGTGAAAGTCCCAGCAAGTTTCAGTGTAAGAGTGGAGAGTGCATTGACGGAGGCAAAGTGTGCGATTCACATAGAGACTGCAGGGACTGGTCTGACGAGCCTCTGAAAGAATGTGGTACAGTACTTGCCTTCTACGTGTTGCTCCTGTTGTAACTGCTTCCCCTCTCCTCCATCTGGTGCTCACAGCTTTGAGTGTAACCACATGTAGCTGCTAATGCTATTTCTCACTCTGCTCCTCTTCCCTTGCCTTTATTCTCTCGTCACCCTTCATACGAATATAATTAGTAGCCTAGTATGATCATCTGTAAGTTTGAACTGTGCCCTTCTCAGCTCAGCTTTTATTCTTGGAGGGGTGTATGAACTAAGCACGGGACTAGGAATCAGGAATTTCCCCCTCTCCCCGGATACTGGTGTCCTCCACAGCACAAACCAGTTTATGTAGCTTCATTGCCTAAATTATCTTTGAATAGTAAGATGATGATGATGTCATAAAAGTTGAGCATTGGGAACGTGCTCTGAAGGTGAAAACACTTGAGTGGCAGCAGTCATCGAGAGATGACTTCAGCCATTTCTGGGTTTTACATGTTGTTGCTGCTTCTCTTAGAAATGACAGCAGGTTGCTCTCTGCAGCATCCTGCCAGCTCAGGACTAGTGAGAACTTGCGAGCCACGAGAGCTGGGTCTGCTTTGGCGCTGCCAGAGTCAGCAGAATGGGAAGTCCAGACCAGAGAGCTGTGCTGCTCTCCCTAGGGCAGCCCCTCTCTCACCTCTCCCACAGGGCATTGTGGGCACCAGCCCCAATCTGGAGCATTACTCAAACACATACGGCTTTTTCCCCAGTGCAGAAATGTCTCAGGCAGGCATCCCTTTCCATGACATCATGAGGCACCAGTAGCGTGGAGCTCAGTGCCTGCCTCTGAAGTAACTCACACTCAGGAAGAACTGTCAGTCTCTCCTCTGTATCAGACAAGAGGTGTGTGTGCATGCCTGGTGAGGATGCTCTTACCATGTACTCTCAGTACGCCCTTGCTTTCTTCCACACTAATCCCCATCTCCCTGTCTTTCTGAGTGGGTGTTGCAACCTGTCTGCCTGTGGAGGTCTCCCAGCAAAGCCGGCAGCCCAGTTTGCCTCAGGAGACCGGGCACTGGCATGGCCCAGCTGGGCTTGGTGCTCATCCTTACAGTGGTACCATGGCTGACTTGGTGCAGTCCCAGGCTGGCAGTGAAGTGTTCTTTGAGTTAGGAAGCTGGCCAGAGAATAGCCCCCAAAGGAAACATGTTTCTTTAAGAGTGCGGAATGGTGTGGATTGCTGTGAATGCAACACCCACACACAAATACTCCACACAGAAGGCAGGAGGTTCAAGACATGCTCCTCGTCTTGGTGTTCCCCCAAAAAGTACGGCAGAAGACAGAACATCTCTCATCTTTAGGCAGGCAGTGAATATACTGCTGAAGTTTGGGTAATGGGCAGCAGCTGCCCTGCAGAAAGAGAACAGGCTGAAGTCTCTGCCTGGCTCCTCCTCAGCTCCCTTTGAGAAGGGCAGCAAGTGAAGCCGCACTTGATTTACAGTTCTCTAAATCCATTCCACAAAGCACCTCTGAAACCGTGGGATTCATCCGAGTGAGGATTTGCTTGTTAGTCGAAACAGCCTTTGTACGATTTTGCAGCGAGCAGTTGTGCATGTTTATGACCCAATTTGTTAGAGGCCTCTCCAAGTGTAGGAATAGGCGATATCCATTAATAAACATCATTGAACAGTGACAACACACAGTGTGACTCTGCTGACACCTTTCTGGAGCCTAGTGCACGTGCTCTATTAATAATGTATCGATATCTATATGTGTGTGTCTTTGATAGGAAGGTAAAAGCATCCCAGAGCTGAGATGGGTTCCTTCTGGTGTGGTGTTCTCTTGGTCTTACTGACATAATTGGCTTGTGGTTTCTTTCATTTCCTTCCAAGAGCACTGGTTTAATGGCTCTCCTGTACTGCTCACCTGCAGTGTGCAAGGAAGCAAGAAGTGAAAGATAAATGAAAAATTTACCTTGAAATTGCATCATCGATTGAAGCAAATCAGTTTTGCTTCTTCTAGGGAGCCCCACTATCCCTGCAGTCCCACAGTTTCTGTTCAGCAGCCCTGCTTACGGAGAGGACTTTCTCTTCACCTTGTGTAGGTTAATTACAACAAGACGTGTTATTTCTGACAGAAAAGCAGCTTTCCTCAACCTCTCATTCAGTTCTGGTTGCAAGGATCCATTTAGTCTGTTTTTCATTTCAGCGCTTGAAAGCAGGATGAGAGAGGTGGCCTTGGATTAGAGAGGGACCCGGGAGAGGATGGGGGCTGTTGCTTCATAAATGGCACACTTGGGCTGATGCAGTCTGCCAGCAGAGACTGTCGTGTGGGATGTGTTTGTGGGAGGACTGTATCTCAGTGCTAATGGAATATCTCCGAGAGACTGTCCTTTGGTGTTTTCTGGAAGTTTCACATAGATCATTCCTTGGAGCTAGATGGGAAAATAGTACAGTATGTCAAAATAGCTGGCCCCTGGGAGATGAGCCTCCCCCAGCATGAATTATTAAAGCTCAGAGAGACTGTTCAGAAAAGTCAACATGAACCAGTGCATGGGGAAGAAGGAGTCTCCTAGAGAGAGCCCTTAGGTCCCTTGGAAGTTTCTCACATGTGGCAGAACATGCTCAAAGCAGCAGCTCTCTGATGGGATGAGATGCGGAGATTCACATACGCTGTATCCCCAGGGCTCCCTGTTCACTTAGCCACTAGCTCTCAGTCCAAATGATCCTGCATTGCTGGTCTGGAATAATAAAGAACAAGAAAGGTGGTGGCTACTTATCTGGGAGGTCACTGATGTGCTCTACTGGGCCAGCTCCCGGCTACCAAAAGCTGAGAGATAGGGAAAAATTTCTGAGGATGTCAATCTTACAACTAAAAGCCCCCCTTTGTCATAGATAATATGTATATCCCTTCCAGGTATTAACGAGTGCTCTACGAACAACGGTGGTTGCTCCCACATATGCAAAGACTTGAAGATCGGTTATGAATGCGAATGCCCGCCTGGATACAAGCTGCTGGATAAAAAAACGTGTGGAGGTAATTTACATGCAAACAGCAGTCCCTTGTGTTTCGCCATACAGAGACATGATTATATTCACTTCAGCGTTGCTCCATCACAGATGGTTTGATTTCAAGTTATTGATGGGTTTCAAACACTCCTTTCAGACATAGATGAATGTGAGAATCCAGACGCTTGTAGCCAGATCTGCATTAATTACAAGGGGGACTACAAATGCGAGTGCTACGAGGGATACGAGATGGACACCCTGTCCAAGAACTGCAAAGCTGTAGGTAAGACAACGCCAGAGGCACTTAAACTCTGCTTGCTCAACATCAGAACTCCGATAAGAAAACACGCTTGCAGGGCTGGGGCTGGAGGAACAGAAACAAAAGGAAACGAGCAAAGCAGGCAAGCAAAGGCATTTCATTTGGAGCAGCACAGAACTGCTGCAGCGATAGCAGATGCATCTCTAGGCAAGAACTACTGATCGTGCAGATCAGAATATTTTAGCAGTGTACAGAGCAAGATTACAGTCACTAGTTGGCTGTTTGAAGCTGAAACTAGAAAAGAAAGTCTCTTGACAGGTGTTTTTAAAAACAGTGCAGCAAAAACACTTAGTGGTAGTAGTATTAAAAGGAAGAAAACATCCCAATGAAAGTGCAGGAGCTTAGCCACCTCTCCACCCTCCCAGCCTCTTATGCAAATACCAGCACGAACACCAGCGGTTTGCTGGACCTTCCTGCGAAAATGAATGTTAATGTCAGAGGGATGGAAAGCTGAATTGAGCAGGACCGAGCATTAGCCACGCTGGGGGTTTCTTTGGTGGAAACTGTGGGTCTCCTGAGGAAGAGTGAGTTACCTGCAATACAGAATTGCTTCTCTAGTGTTATCCTGCACATCCACATGGCCTCTTTCTCCCCAGGTTCTGTATGGTACGCACAGTGTCCTGCTGCCCTCACACAGTCTGTTAGTCTCACACCTGCAGGGAGTTAGGGCTGACCCAAATCCTGGGACACTGATCTGCTTGTTAGTTAGAAAATGCTGTTGTGCCCAAGAGCCTGTGCTGGGAGCCCTGCAGGATGACGTATTCCAGAGCTAAAACCTTGTCCCAGCTCTTCCATTCCATTATCAAGTTCCTCAATCCCCTTGTATCCTTTCCAATGGAAAGATGCTCTTCTCTAGGATCTTCTACTGGCCCCTGTTGGAGACGAACCAGTCTAACCCACTGAAGCTCATTCTGAGCCTCCCATCCTGGCCCTATCTCAAACCAGGAGGTGCACAAAGAGCAAACTAAAGCTTTAGCTGATGACTCACAGCTTGTCTTAGTGGTGCTTAACACAGAGAATCACATGCTCTGCTACTTGCAGAGGGCAAGGATGCGCACCTCTTGGCCTGGCCCTAGAGACAGGGGTGTCTTCTACAGTAGGAAACTGGCCTCCATTGGGCCCGCTGTGAATACTGTGGAGGCTAAGGTGAGCTGGCCTGACATTATGAGTGCAGTAGCAGTATCATCAGCACCCAGGCTGCAGGCTCTGGCCCCATAGAAAATAAATATGAACTGCCTGAGCACAAGCGCTCAGGTGGACTGTGTGAGGTCTGCATGTACCTGACAGTCTAAAATGCCTCCCTGGCAAGCAGTCCTGGCCTTGCTGGATTCAGTGTGGCTCTGTCTTGCCTCAGGTCTGGCTGCCTCTCTTCCTACCAGCCAGCCCACAGAGCTGTCTCTTCCTTGTCCTGGCCATGAGTCACCAAAACCTGGCCCATGTATTTTGTGTCTAAAATGTGTAACTGAAGGTGAGAACATTCCCCAGAGTTTTGCTTGTGGCTTAGCAGACTGGGCAGACCAGGAGCCAGTGTGCATCTCTTGACCACAGCGATGCTGCGGCACTCTGTGTCCACATGTGACAGCTCTGCCTCTGGAAGCTGTTTCCATGTGCTTCTGCTTTGGTGTAGGGCTTCCTCACAAAGCAGAACGGTCAGTGACTGATGGTTCTGTTGTTGTTTGGGAAATGAAAGCTGAATCCAGTCCTTGGGTCAGCTGCTGGAATGACAGAGGTGCTTATTTTCTGTGGTAGGTAAGAGTCCGTACCTGATCTTCACCAATCGCCATGAGGTCCGCAAGATAGACCTGGTAAAAAGAGACTACTCTCGCATCATTCCCATGCTGAAGAATGTCGTGGCGCTGGATGTGGAGGTGTCAACAAACAGAATATATTGGTGTGATTTGTTCTACCGAAAAATCTACAGGTAAGGGGCAGGAGAGGATGTGTGCTTTGGTCCCTTTCCAAAGCTGTGGTTCAGTCTGTTCCCCTTAAGGGAGGACAGGATACTGGGAGCCTGAGAGCTTTTCTTCCCACGCTGGATTACCTGTTCTGGCCCAAACGTTGTAAGCTTTTTTACTTTGATAAAGGAATCAGGGGCTTGTGCAGTTCCCTGGTTTGATAATTCAGGCAGGTTTCTTGTCAATAACAGGTCCTGCTGCATTTGTGCAGTTACACGTAGACTCTTGTTTACCGAACCCCAGCGTTGCGAAGCGATGCTGCTGCACTCTGTGCTTGCCCGACTTGAAACCACAAAGGACTTTAGCGTCAGAAAGCACAAAGGAGGCAAATGGTGGGAGCAAGGAGGTAGCGACACAGATATTATCTGCCCCCTGTAGGCTGTGGCAGACTGGATTTGAATTCACCGCTCTTGACCATAGTACACATTCTGTAATTCTCATCCTCCCTCCTCCTTCAGCTGTTTTTATGGCATCCATGACAGTATTATGTACCGGGGTTTGTGAGCGTTCCTACTTAAAACCACATTTAATCTATGCGCTGAAAATCCCCCATGTATGCTGTGATTTGCATAGCTATTGCACCCTACTGCAGCTTCTGCAGTGATTTGTTCTGGATTTTAGCTAATGATCAGGCCAAGGCTGATTGGTTTCAGTGTGGGGGAGCCCAGCCGGGGTTTCTGTGGGCTGTGGTGGGAAATTAGCACAGGCTGTGCTGAGCATTAAGTACTCGAGTATCTCGACAAGTTCCCTGAGCAGGCCTGTGGGCTCTGGCGTGGGGAGCTGGTTCAGAAGAAAGCTGGCTGCTTGCACCAGGTCTGATTCTGCAGGCACAGGTGGGGGTGGGCGAGGGCTTCGTGTTCGTACACAGAGAATTATTCAAGATACACTGCTCCTTCTGAGCTCTCTGACAGGGAATGCCCTGGGGCACTGGGGGTTGCTGAGCAGCGTTCGTACCCTGAACATGGCTATAGCAAGCCTTTTTCCAAACAGCAGAATTCTTCTCTTGCTTACTCCTGCTTGCATTAGCTTTGTTGTAAGTCTCACCTTTTCTGCAGAGTGAGACGTACAATCGTAACTTCTTAACATGCCCCGTTCCTGCTGAAGATACTGCTAATATCACTAATATCAAACACTTCCAAACAAAAGGTCACCATGTCCTTCTATCCGAGAACAGCGCTCTACCTGCACGAGTCCTCTGGGGAAAAGCAGGCTATAGTTGAGCAGCTATCACAATGTGGAAACTGTGGTACAGGAGGTAATTGCTGGCAAGAGATCCCATCTTTCTCAGTGCTCACCTCACTTGCCTTTCCAGATCCTCTCCTTTTGAGGTGATGATCCTTTTGGGGTGTCAGAAGATCTTTTACAATATTTAGTTACTGAGAGAATTGAAATGTCACCTGTATTTCAGCCCTCCCGTTCTGAAAGCTGCGAGAGCCTCTGTTGGCTTCCCCAGCAGCGCAGCGTGTCACGCTGAGGGTGCAGCGCAGCCGCTCGCTGCAGTGGTGGGTGCACGGCTGCTTCACTGGGGAGAAATTAACTGACCTGGATTTGTGTAGTTAGAGCTTGTGGTGCTGGTCAGACTGCAGTAACAGCCTTGGGAACACTGCCAGGTGCCCTGCAGAACCCCGATGGTACCGTTCATTTGGAGGTGGGTTAGACAGTAAATCAACACCATCCCTGCAGCCGTTAATCCAGGCTGGCTCTGCAGAGCCCTTCCAGCCTGGGCCGCAGACCACGGAAGTGCCAACAGTACCTGGGTTTAGACATTTGTTTCCAGGTCTCAGATGTGGTACTTGAAAGCTCAGCTCCTGTACGACTTAACCCTTCCCTTCCATGACCAAAGGCATGATGGCCAGTGAGCAGGAGATGTAAAACATCTTGCAGTTTCAAATAGTCAGGGGTCGGGGGAGAGCGTAAGCTTACTGCTGTTCTGTAATGTTTTCGAGAGGTACCAAGTTACTCTGTGAGCCAGACTGAGCTCCTAGAAACACTTACATAGACTCGGGATAACTCTGGGTCAGTTCACTCAGTGTGAGTGATACTGGTGCAGGGACAAAGCAGCAGACCCGGCCTGTGTGACTGTAGGAGCAACGTTATTTGTGAAATAACCATGAGAAGTTTACTGCCTTTCATTATCATTTTGAGACACCTACTAATACTTAGTGACCTTCCTCTTTGTATCGAATAGATCCGTTGCCAAATTAGTACAACTCCATTAACTCCTTCGACGAATCATCACGAGTTACACAGGTCCTGATTCTGCAGTACATTTAAGCATGGTTATTTGTGTGCTACGTCCAGCTGCTCAGCAGAGCACTGGAGATGATATTTCTGATGCCCATAAATCCCATGAATTGATGCTATCGAAGTTAATGTGCCTGAAGTCAAATGTTTTGCTGAATTGTGCAGTTCAGGAAGCAGGTAGAAAAATAAAACGAGAGTTTCCCTATTCTGAAGCCGCCTGCCAGCCCGGCCGGGTACAGGGAAATAAGAACAAGCCGCAGGAGAAAGCAGAAGGTTGCTGCCTGCAGCCCTAAGGGTTCTGTGCCAGTCCTGCTGCCACATGAGCACTGTGTTTCCATGGGGTTGCAGTGGGGCTACCGGCATTCAGCTGTCTGAGGTCCAACCCCATACGGATGCTCAGGGCCCTCTCTGTGCCGTGGGTCAGCACAGTGACAAGTCCTGTCTTTGCAGCGCCTACATAGACAAAGCGAGCGACACGGCTGAGCAGGTGATTCTCATAGACAGCCAGCTGAACTCTCCGGAAGGACTGGCAATAGACTGGGTTCATAAGAACATCTACTGGACGGATTCTGGAAACAAGACCATCTCCGTGGCCACTGCAGATGGAAGCAGGAGGAGGACACTTTTCAACAGTGACCTCAGTGAGCCAAGAGCCATTGCTGTTGATCCCACACAGAGGTAGGTGTAAAGGCCACAAACGCTCCCTTCGCCAACCGAGGCGTTCCTGTCGTCATTCTACCTTTCTTACAAACTTGTGGGTGGTTCTCATCATCAGATGCTCTTTAAGAAAGATCAATCTGTTGAACTGAAATGGGACTGCTGGGATGGTTCAGCTGTAACTCTCCACAAGGGCCACTGCTGCTAAAGGAAGTTGTGAAAACAGTGGGCAGGGCAAGTGTTTGATGGGCCTGAGCTGGTCCAGGTACCCAGGCTGTGCTGGGCAATAGTCTGTCTGATACGTGTATAGGCAACTTGGGTAAGTGAAGTTCACATACTGAGCAGACACCCCGGGAGAGACTTTGCGCAGGGTTACTAAGGTGAGATTTTCCTTCTGGTGCAAGTTCTGTGTTGGAGCACCCTGTGGGATAGTGTGTGGCTCCGCTTGGTGCATATCAGAATGAGCTGAAGTGGCTGAGGGGCTTTGCTATAACGAGGAGAGAAAAGGGCACCTCCTGCTCCGATTAGTAGAGTCCAATTCAACATTTTCTCATATCTGTCTCTTTCAGGTTCATGTACTGGTCTGACTGGGGAGACAAAGCTAAGATCGAGAAGGCCGGTCTGAATGGCGTGGGGCGGCAAGTCCTGGTGACTGACAACATTGAGTGGCCCAACGGCATCACGCTTGGTAAGTGCCCAGGTCAGAGCTAGAGCATCCGCTGTGGCTGACGGGAAGTTATTCTGTTGGTAACTAGGAAATCAAAATTGTAAATGTTCAAAGGCACCTGGCAATACTCTGTCACTGCTCACCAACACGAGTGATTTTATTTCAGCAGCAGACAGAGGCAGTGTCTTGCTGCAGTCAGAACCTCGTACTGCAGGAGCTTTGGGTTGCTTTTAGGTGTGCCTTAAGGAAAAGGGCAATTTTGGGGGAGGATGCAGAGCAGAAATAAACCTTTGGAAGCCCAGGAGGCACCAGAGAGTCCTTCGTGCTGGTGTCTCTGCACCTGGACCTGTCTCAGAAGCAGTGCCGAGACATTTCATTGGACTGATCAATGCACAGTGCATCGAGGAAAGAGACACAGCCACTCTGGGTAGGGGTAGTGATATCAAACCCATCTTGGCCCTGTCCTGTATCCTCCTGGCACGCCAAGGGCCATGGTCCTTGCTGCTGCCACACCAGGTTGCAGGAGGGGGAAGGAGGTTTCCTGCGCTCCTGGGACAGCAAGGGCCAGCCCCCTCTGGAGTTACAGCCCCGTGTGTTCGATGCCGTGCAGATGTGAGGTTCTCTTGCTTGGCTTTATACTTGAAAATTCTGTCCACAACAAGAAAATGCTGCTGCCATTGCATGGTTTTGAAGTGATACTGCTCTGAACAAATAATGTTATCCTTTAGTAATTAAGAAATTAATTAATGACTTGTTTAATTACAGAAATTGTCTTGTGTTGGCACTCATCCGCTTGCATTCTGTTTAGTGAATCCCATCCAAAATGAGGAAATTTGCTCCAGGAAGAGAAGCTCAATCCTTAGGATTCTAAATAACATTAGATCCTTCCCTCCCTCTCTTACCTGCACCCAAAACCTGGCTGGCTGTGGTAAGAGTGTCCCCACCACCAGCGTCCCCCAAGCCTACGGCACAAGAAGGGTTTCTGGACCCAGGATCATTCTTCTCTCAAAGTGTGTCGATTGCACAGCCCCTTCAGAGAGGGGGAACAACAAAAAGAGTTGTCGTTCTCCAGCAAGAGGCCAAGGACTGAACAGCCTTGAGAAGGATGAAGCCTCTCGCTCAGGCACTGAGGGAATGAGTGAGCCTGGGAAGCCCAAAGGGCTGCTGGCCTGCTCCTCCTGCTGACAAAAGAACCTCATTGTACAAAGCTGTCAGTCAGACATTCCCCGCACACACACACACCAGAACGTTCCTGCTTTTTAATCTTATTTAGAGGGTCTTATCCCAGCATATCTGGGCACTGATTCAAAACCAGAACTAGTGTTAAAAAAAAAAAGGGGGGGAGGGGGCAAATAATAAAGAGATTAGTCATGCTGCCAGCAGGAAAAACATGCTGGGCAAGAGAAAAAGGTTTGCAGGAGATGTGTGTAATTTTGCTTCATTGTGTTTCACTTCTCAGATTTGCTGAATCAGCGTCTCTACTGGGTAGACTCCAAATTGCATTCACTGTCCTGCATTGATTTCAATGGCAGCAACAGAAAAGTCCTGATCTCTTCTGTTGACGACCTGAGCCATCCTTTTGGCTTAGCAGTGTTTGAGGTAAGAGTCGAAAGCAGATGCAGAGCAGACTGGAGACTGCGAGAGGTCTCAGAGCTCTTCTTGATTAAAAGCTCTGCCTTTTGCACAGCACAGAAGGCTCAGCGAGGGCGTTTGCTGCTATAGAAACCGATTAACCTGGTGTGGGTTTGGCAGGGAAAATTGTTTTCTAAAGCCCTTAATCGGGAGCAACGCGATGTCTCGTGCCTGTACCTAATGCAGTCCCAGTGCCTCCAGGAGGGGCTGGCCATGCCCAGTGTAAGAACTGGAAAATGGTGGGGCAGTTTCTTCTTTTGAGTTGAGCTGACTGTCCATACAAAGGCCAAAACCGTCAGCAAGGGAAGGGAGAAGCCACTTACTGTGGTCAGCAGGTGGGACAACCATTCACTGAGTGACACTGCAACGTCTCTTGTCTTTTGAAAGTCAGACGTTGAGGGGAGCTGCGTGAGCTCCGAGCAGCCGCTCAGCCTGCGGCAGGGCGCTCTGCTGCTCTCAGCAGCTTGGTTTCACGCCAGCTTTGCATTCCTGTGTTGCATTTGCTGGTGTGAACAGAACCCTCGGGGGAGGACGGCCCCTTAAATTTCCCTGTGTTGGCTAGTTGTTCTGCTGTCCATCCCAGCATCTGCAGAAGTATCCTCAGAAGCGTTTTCACCTGTCTCAGGAGTCTCAAGGCTTCAGCAGGGAGTAGCCGTGTGAGCAAGGCGCTGGCGGGGCTCCCCCTGCAGTCCCTGCACACACCCGGTGCACTGCTCAGGCCAGGGGCTTGCCACTAGAAAGGTTCTGAAAGGGGCAGATAATTTTCTTTCGGGCTCCACTCGGGACACACAAACCCTGCCACCCTTCGGAGAAATTTCCCTGTTCTCAAAATTACAGCTCTTCATCCTACAAAGACAAAAGCCTGATTTCACAGAGGCTTCCAACTCCTACTCAAGTACATTCCATTGAAAACCCAATTCAGTCTCGTAGGTTCGGTGCTCTTGTACCCGCCAGTGTCGCACCGTAGCCTTACTAAAAGCCATCAGTAATTAATTAAATAGCACAATTCTGACCCTCAATTGTCACCAGGGAAGACTCTTCTTTACTCAACCGAATTTCTACTCCCTCATCTCAGTCTCACAGCTCCTCAGGGTCACTGAGCGCTTACAAACAGGTAGGATTGCTGTGCTTTGGAACATTAGAAATGACAGTGTCCACACACGCAAAACAGAAAAGCTGCAGACAGCAGTAGCGTGAACTGAAGGTGCCCCAAGGTAGGAACACAGCATGTTGGCTTTGTGACTGCTGGAGTTTAATCCAACTTGAGTTGGATTTGAGCAGCGCCAGGTTAGAAATCCTACGCCTTTCCTGCAGGACAGGGTGTTCTGGACGGACCTGGAGAATGAAGCGATCTTCAGCGCAAACAGGCTGAACGGCTTGGACATCTCCGTTTTGGCAGAAAATCTCAACAATCCTCATGACATCGTGGTGTTTCACGAATTAAAGCAGCCCAAAGGTAAGACAAGTCTTCAGGGTGTCACGGCCCTAAACCAGGTTTATTTGAGCTAGTAAATGAAATGCTTCCCGGTGGCTCTTGATGAGAGAGAAAGCACGGGTCATAATGGGAAATCAATGCCTAATGTTTGAGGTTCCTGCATAATTAATCCAGCAGCACTTATTGAAAAGCCTGCAACTTGTTAACAGCTATTTAATTAGCATCTTTGGTCACAGCGAGTCTCTCTTGTCACTGCGGTGGTGCCTGCCATTTATTATCTCTTTGGGCGAGTTTTATAGTGATGTGTGAGGTCTCACTCCACTCCAAACTGTAAAGATGCTAAAGCAGCCTGATTATTGAGGTAGGGAGTGGAAGCGAGTCTTCTTAGAGGACCTGATATTTCATTGCCGGGAATAAATAATGAGGAAAAATAACTTGTCTTTTCTTCTATCCTTGGACAGCTCCAGATTCCTGTGAGCTCAGCCCCCAACCAAATGGAGGCTGCGAGTATTTGTGTCTTCCTGCACCTCAGATCTCTCCCCATTCTCCCAAGTACACCTGCGCCTGTCCCGACAACATGTGGCTGGGTCCTGACATGAAAAAATGCTACAAAGGTAAATACAATTATGTCACTGTCTCATTATCATACTCAGAGTGAATATATTTCCTGATGGCGGAAGACAAACGCTGTAGCTTTTGTATTGTGCTGCTTGCTGCCTTCTGAACTCAGCCTTGTGCTGTCCTTTATGAAAGCTTGCTTAGTTTTGAAAGCGTAGCCAGAAAAAGATACAGCAGGAGGAGGATAAAAAGGGTAAGACCCAGCACTGAAAGTGTGAAT
Organism: Todus mexicanus; assembly: GCA_013389965.1. Classification (NCBI taxonomy): domain Eukaryota; kingdom Metazoa; phylum Chordata; class Aves; order Coraciiformes; family Todidae; genus Todus; species Todus mexicanus. Next base: position 1,341 of record WEIS01022284.1, on the reverse strand, counting down.
GGTCAATAAATCATTAAAATTTGCCGTGTTATTGCCCTTCAGGTGCTGGCTCTGGAGAGGCCACAGTCATTGCTGGCAATGCCCTGAAGAGACGAGTGATTTCAGTGTAGTTTTCCCTAACATGCAAATGACTCCTGATACAAACGCAGTATGTTCTGAGGCACAGAAAAAATGCACAAGTTTTTGAACTTCTTAACGACCTTCCATTGAGAGTGCTTTATTGCCATTAATAAATTCAGCTTGACTTCAGGAGATCATTTCTGTAGCTTTAGGCAGAGAACCATCGACAGCCTGACTATCTGGGAAACAGAATTGGAATTTAGTTTCCGCTTCTAATCAGTGAAGAATCCTCCCCAGATTTATATCGCCGTTTGTGATTTGCTTTGTGTACTTCAACCAGATTTCATTGTTGCTCTTCCTTTTCAGATCTTCCAACTACTCCAGCTACTGTACTGGTTTCTACGACTGCAGCATCCCGCACTGCCGGTACCACACCCGTCACAACCGGACTAGGCAGTGCCAATAACACCACTGAAGCCGTCCCCAAAGCTGTATCAGAAGCCACCATTACCAGTCCGAGTTTCCATTTACCTTCCACCACATCCGTCCTGATAGATTCTGAGATGACCACTGGAAACAGCAATTTATCGCAGCACTGTAAGGGAATGATTCTTCTCTTTTTCTCTATATACGCCGTATCACCAGAGCTTATGCACTGGGGGGACGCCTGACTTAACATCTACATTCTAAATGGGTCAGGCGCAGGCACGTCCTGTTGCTCTTTGTGCAGCCGTCAGGGTTGTGGTGGCTGGCGTGATTCTAGTCGTGTGGGATGTTCTCAGGTTTTCATCCAACACGCATGAATTGGGCTCCAGAGACAAGCGCATCCTCGTCCTTGCCTCGTGCCTCACACTAGTTCCTCCCAGATCCAGTGCTGTTTGCGGTGCCGCGCACCATAATACGGATGATTCTACAGGCACTTCAGCTATTTTAATTAATCATTAACATGATCCAGCACAAGTTGTGGGTGAAAAATGCCTCCTGTCCAGCTTTCGTGCTGCTGGGTGTTTGGAATCGCTACAGCCCAAGACAAGCTGCATCTGCCTTGCGTGGCTGTGCTTTGCATGTTAATGTGGCCTGATCCCTGACATACGCTGGAAGTTTTGCATTATCCATCAGGAAATTACCCCAGCGGAGAGCACTAACAGGCTCTCCTCAAGTTCACCCTGCGTAATGAGGGGGCAGTGGAACACCAGCCTCCCATCCCAGTGCTAACAGGTAATCCCTCAAATTGTGCTGCCAAGGTAAAGCAGAGCAGAGAAACTGCTTTAAAAAAAAAAA